>OMKR01047201.1:0-14177 GCA_900302355.1 Cyttopsis rosea | reverse complement strand
GCGATGTGCAAGCATTATGGGCGTGTTTCTATGTATGCAACAGCAAAACCTGCCTCACACCGCAAACTTGCGTGAGCGCCTCGTTCTCACCGATGACATACCCGCTGCGTGTGACCAGATCACACGCTCGTCACGCTGGTCGTTTGTGCGCCTCATCAGTGCGTAATCCTTCACATGACGAAAAGTCCGCGATTTCATCGGAATAAAGAGTTGTTATGTCTTCGTAGTTTGTAGTTTGGGCCCTGCTGCTATCTTGAGACTTCCATGCTGAATTCCATTAGAAGTGGTAAACTCGGTCGGCGGCTCCCCACTCCCCAGCTAAATAAGTTCCAGCGGCTCCGTGCGGCAAACATTTGTTTGGCAAGCTTGTTAAATCTACAAGCTACAAAATGCATGCAAACAAAAATATAAAGACAAAGTTAGATGTTTTCAAATATAAACCTATGCAAAGGGAACTTTACATACTGTATGCCCCAAATTCCAACTTAAATGGCCGTTTCTTTCCAATATTTCCGAGTTGCCCAGTTACCAACCAGATTCGAGCCACTGTCAACCATGAAACTTCCGCCAAGGAAAATGACTTATCCTGGCCCATTTACTCAATAAACAAGTGAGAGTATTGAAATATGGGTTATACTTATATGATCATCATCACTATATTTAAATGATTAAAATTACATACATACATGGTATCAGCCTGTAAACGTTCGCATTGGGCCCCGGTTATTCCACCGTTGATCTTACTGTAGAGTGTCGTCCCATCAGCCCCTTTGTTTCCTCATACCTTCCTTTCCCTTCCCCCATCACGTGCACCCTTTTGTGTGCACGTCTACGTGTCCTCAGCCTTTTCTATCCCTCAATAAGACTAGCGAATTCACCAGCCAAACCCCACCACCACCACCACCTCCTCCTCCCCTCTGAGGGTCCAGCATCCCCATTCCTGGGTATTGTCCCGTGGACTCATTGGAAAGAAAGGCCCCTGATAAGTCTCTGGGGAAAAACACACACACACACACACACACACACACACACACACACACACACACACACAGACACACACACACAGAATAACAGGGAGCGATGGAAGCTCTTATTTATAATTGACCCCAGAAGTCCACCCTGCTTTTATGAGCTCTAACACCAATCCCGAAAATTGCCCGTCTTGGTGCTACATCACCACGTAGGCCTCTGCTCTCCCAACTGATCAGCGAAATGTCTCGTCATCCTCGTACTTGTAAATCTATGTGTACTCGTGTTGAAAATACACGGTGAACTACCCAAGACGTATAATTTAATTTATGGCTGAGCCACTCAGCGTTTTTTAAATTACAGACGTCTCGTCCAGGGGTTTGAACTTGTAACTTTTGAACCTAGGTACCTTTTCCCGTCCACTTCCCAAACCTTTAGAACGACATTTTTTACAACTACGCTTCTAGAAGAACGTTTGTCCGACTTAAAACTTACCCTTGTTCCACTTTCAAATAGCCCTACTGTTGATAACAGCCAACAGGCTCCTTGTTTTCACCATATTTAAGAAATACGTGACTGTTTTGAGGTTGTACTGCTTACTACTGAAATATTCATTAAATAGAATCCTCAAAGCCTCTATTGATTCGGTGAGTTCAGAAATCTGAATGAAGATTGAATCAGAATGTTGGCCCTTGGCGCGCGCCTTTCTGCTCTTCACTGGAAATGTATAATGCATTATAGTGTCTTGTGATTTCAAATAAAGAAAAAAAAGAACTCTCTTCTCTGATCAGTGGATCATCTAAACGGAAATAAGGAGTGTGGGAAACGAGCGGCAGTGCTGTGCTACAATACGTCTTTTGTTAACACTTTGTCTTAATTCACTAAATTCTGAGAGTGTATTATGAATTATCAGTCTGTTGCTTCGCTATTATAATTGTCCGTGTCATTTTGTCTGGTGTTAGCCTTTTTAATTCCGAGGGAAAAATACATTCATCTTGATGTTGATCTTGAAAATCAGTGGCACTGACACTTCATCGCCACTAGGTGGGAAATTCGCATGGATCTATTCTAGAGCATTGAGGAGCCATCGGGTGTTTACATCATGGAAAATGGGATTTAAAAAAAGACTCCAACGTGTAAATGAGGTAATGAGTCCTGGAAATGATAGAGAGAGAGAGAGAGAGAGAGAGAGAGAGAGAGAGAGAGAGAGAGAGAGAGAGAGAGAGAGAGCGCCGGCGCAGTACAGTCGTTCCACATCCAGAAAAGCCGCTATAGGACGGTACGAGCAGACGGATATAAATCTACTAGGAATCTCACATCTTTTATACACCGAGGGAAAATCCAAAAGGTTTTTCCATCCATCAGCATTCCTAGTAGCTTTTAGGCCAGAAGCAGGAGTCTTGGACTGTGACGTAGATCTGCTGTCGGGATGGATCTACCTCCCGAGATACCGTAGGTACTCTGTGAATGTGTCCTCGATTCATCAACCGCACTTACAATACAATGTCAATAGACGTTTGGGGAAAGTCAGACAACCAGATCATAGCCGAAGATCAAAATCCGCTGCGTGTTTTGATATCCAGTACACACTCGGTAGTACTAAAGACCTGTATAGTTTATTTATATGATGTCGATTGATACTGTACAATTTTTGAAATGTGTAAAGTTTAAACAGCTCAAACTCCATCACTGCAATAAATCTGTGATTTTATTTTTATTTTTTCTTTGGAAGTCTTTGTGCCTCTTTTCAGAGACGACAAAGTAGACTTGAAAATACTTTGCAATATGTTGAGCAAAGAAGAAAGAAATGCAATGCGACGCCAGCAATGAATCCAGGATCGTGTTGACTGTACGTTGTCGGCTCAGTGCTGTAAGTGGCCGCACGACGTGTGTTGCGTTCTCCAGTTTTTTTCACCTCAACTTTTCTTATTTGACAAAGAAATGAAAGTATTGGCAATTAATCCTGCTTAACTGTAATTAATTCAACAGATTTGACATTATCAGTGTTATTCCATCAATAGCCGTTCCATATTGAAGTCACTTCAACATTAACCTTAAAGGGAATCTGCAGTACATTTACGTCATATCGCTTCATATAAAGTCACCGTAAACCCAAAACAATGGGATCTATTTAAAATTCGAATAATGCTATAAACGTTATGATTTGGGAAAATAAAAGATATCCTGACTACGACTAAGGCTCTCTGCTGCCATCTACTGGAGAAATAACCGCATTACAATGTATTTGTCACTACCATCCTACCATGAGTTCCTCTCCATCTGTGTGAATTCTTAATGGGTGAGTTTGTGTGGTTTAGCACCAAGGTAATAGCATTAATTATCCGAATATGAAATACAGTTTGTATAATCCGTTTAATCAAATGTCCACACTTTCACACCCCATTCACATGCAAAGTCTTACATGGGGCATCAATTGTGTCAATTTTACAAGCCTAATTGTCAATTTAAGGTCTAATAATTCAAATTGTCCATGTTGGTCAGTGCTTGTTGATGTGGGTGTTTGGTAGAGAAAAACTATTTTCATTGCCGCCTTAATCGAGCCGACACCAACGATAATGTGTTGCCGTTATTCAATCCAGTCATGGAATATATGAATATAATTATTATTTGAAAATATACTTTTTAAATAAGTCTCACTGCTGTCTTAAAAAATATCTTTTAAATAAGGGCACTTACATTGTATCGACCAGAGAAAGCAGGCCCAATCACAACCCAAATACTTTGAACTTTAATATGATCAAACACGCTCCCCTCGGTGTTGGAATAGGGCGTCCCGCTCCCTAAAGCAGGGAGACAGACGTTGTGCAGGACGTCAGGTAACCCGCCAAGCTCTCCACCCCCGAATACACCATCGGGTACAGTCCATTGATGTGCTGCTCTGAGCTAAAGCCACACCCCATCATATCCTCCACTTCTTCTTCTCCTTTTCCCAGACCGATGGCGAAGTCTGGTCGACCGTGGGTTTGGATTTGGATTTGGGTGATGGACAGTGGTGAGGTGGTGGTGGTGGTCATATGTGACAAGGAGTCATGCGCCATGCTGTCCTCTCTCAACTCTTCCCACAAGTTCCCTGAAAGAATAGAATTCAACAATAACACGTTTGAAATGTACCGAAAAAGACCTTGAAGGGGCTCTTACAGGCTCGTCTTTACCTTACACTGTGCAATTAATCTCAACTACTAACATTTAAATTAATAAAAAATATGTTCATTGAATAGCTGAATAAAGTAGCCATTAAGTGAACTCTGAAGATCCTGAAATAATCCTTTTGTATTTACAGTTTTTGTGACTGAACTTTAAGTGAACTCTGCTTTCAAAATCAAAATTCGATAAAATGAGACCAGATATCCTGATTACTGATGGTATCTGGCTCGGGCATGGGAACATCCATTTTGTTCATTCTATTCAAAGTTATCAACAATTTTCGGGGCAAGGGCTGTCGTGGTCAGTAAACAGCCCTTGCCCTAAACGACTTTGAGATGTCACTGTCATTCATCTGTATTTATTTCCATCTCGAGCCCAAGCGCATGCACCGTTGGACTGAAGGCGCTTGTTTCATTTAACGATAGCTTCTGCTTGGAATTCACCCATGGATAAGTGGGGTCCTACCTTGGAGCTGCAGATCAGTCAGACTGGGGTTGAGTGTGTCCACGTCGTAGCTGACCTCCTGCATGCTCCCGGGGCTGAAGCCGTACTCTGGACGCAGGGATGCGCAGTAGGCGGGCGGGGTCTTCCCGGCGATGGGTGAGTTCAGGCCCCCCACGTGAGACGGAAGGCCGGAGGGAGGCTGCTGTCCGCAGGGCGAATACAAGGGGAATAAATTAGAGGGATGAGGGGCGGTGGGGGCGAGATAGCCGGGGCGCTGCTGAGACGGAGTGGAGACGTGGGGGTAGTGGGGGTGTCGACTCGGGAGGCAGGAGTCCTGGAGCCTGGAGGGGTGGACGGACAACGTGATGGAGTCGTAGGCGGAGGAGTGTTTGGGTAAGGGCGCTTGGTTGGGGAAGGCCGGTAAAGGATGGATCTTGTCAGGTTTCTCCCCCAGGAGACGTTCCAGGTCCTCTGTAGACGTCAACAGAAATGTTTCAATTAAATTAAATGGATAATGAACACCTGGTTATGATGTTCTGCGATGTAGACCATAATAAGCATCAATAAAAAGACTGCCCTCCCCTACCTGGCCGCGCCATGCTCTTGCGAACGCTGACGGCGTCTTTGCGACGCCACTTGTGCAGCTCCTCCTGCATCTTCTCCACCTTGGCCGGGTTCAGAGCCCACAGGCAGCCCTTCCGCGACGAGTTGCCACTCTTGTTTTCCACCTTCTCAAAACACTTGTTCAGGGAGAGATTGTGACGCACGGAGTTCTTCCATCCGTCCGGGGCTGTCTGGAGGACAAGAGAGGCATTGCAGTAAAGAATCTGGGGGACAACTTTACGATAACATAAAATATCTGAAGTAAATTGTACTTTATGACGAACTAACAATTTATTTTAAACAACCATTAATTATATACCAAGTATTACCGCAACATTTATTTAAAGTGAAAATCTGAAAGATTATTTCCTCAAAAACTGACATTCATTTTCTTGGCTGTCACCTTTTAAGAAACAGTGTATTTGCATTATGTATGTGCTCCTCTTTAAGCTGTTTCCATTGTTGTGGCGAGGTCCCCTTTCCCAATAAGAATATAAAGATCAACAAATCAATCAAATCAGAACAAAGCATTTTTTCGAGAAAATAAATTGACCTGGATGTTGAAAAAAAAAAAGACGTTTTTAATAGAATTCTGGGACTTGGTGTATTCATTCCACTGGCAGGTTATAATGCAAACCACGAAAACAAAGTAAATCAACCCTGATTAAATAAATATGTGTGAACTCTGAAAAAAAACAACTATTGGGTTACAAATAATTTTGTAAAATTAATTGAGCTAAACAGAGATTTGCTGTGCCGTAACCTTAACTGTTCTAGGTCAACATGAGGACATAGGAGGCGGACATGATAATAATGTCAAAAATCCTTCAGGTATTTAGGAAGAGAGTTCCAGAGGCAAGGTGTGGCTGAACCTAAAGAACCCCAGAGTCCTCTGGAAATACCGCATGAGGTATGTCACACAGGGGGAGGAAGGAGTCTGTGGGCCTGGTGGGGCATTATTATCCACTTTATCATGACTACATATGCAGAAAGGCACAAATAGAAGCAGAAGTGTCTGTTCACATATCGGTGGTAAACAAAAGTAATTCTAATTAAACCTTTAGATATATAGAGATATATAGAATGTAGAGAAATGTATAGAAAAAGGAGGTTAATTTTGTAGCTGCATGACATGGATCCACGCCCCCTGCCCTAAAGTGGAGGGTATCTGCTGCTATGATTTTAATGATTTGAGGCCCTGCAGCCTACGTGTGTCAGTTTGCAGACAGCTGTCTGGAAAGCAGCCATTTTACGGTGCCTTCCTCAACCCAAACTCCAACGTGTCTTTGAGCACAATCCAAAGACGAGTCAATAATTTGATTTGTATATGCCTGACATCCATGGAGATCTGCATTTTGGGACTTTGGTGAAGGTTCAAACTGAGGCTTGCACTTGCAGCTGCCTCAAAAGAAAAACACATGAAGGCATCGCCTCAACTTCAAAGACAAACCTGCTCCGAACCCAATTAAGTGTCTCAAAAGGGGTCAAATCAGACAGGGACTTCTGACCCGATACCCCTCTCCGATGGGTATAAAAAGACTTGAGCTGCTCTCCTGATGCTGATTTGGCAAAATGTTGGAGCCCTCTGCACTGTCACATTGCAGCGTAATCCCCTTAGTAATTAGTGTCAGTAGTAACATTAAGGCTGTGGTTCACCTTTCACCTGCACTATTACATGTTTTTGCACATCCCAAGCTATTTTGCAGAGAGAGAAATAGCGGCAGGTTTTCAATTGATATTTTAAAAATCACTATAAAGGAGGATTTACTGATAATGTGGCTTAGTTGGTGAGGAGCGTCACACGTTCCCACAGTCAGATCCTGCTCCAAAGAGGGGGATTGGTGGTAGTGGTCTTGTAGAACAAAAAGCTGTGCTCCTGTCATCCCGCAGGTCGTCCACAGGACAGAGTTATTGCAGCAGTATTTGATGATTAAAGAATGAATAAAGAGCGGCATTGCAGGTTGAGAATTTGAACTCCACTTGCAGATTAACTCTGTCCTAGATACAACGGCATACAAATACTCTGTTGTATGCCAAGCATGCTGACAGCACACAAAAAAAGAAATATATGCCAAACATGCTGACAGCACACAAAAAAAAGAAAGAAAAAAGGCTATCACTAGTGGGTTAAAGGCAAAGCAAGATATTGTCCATGCCTCACTGGGTCCGTCCGGTACCACAAGCACAGACATACCTCCTTCAATGAAGCAATAAACACTCCATGCCCAGCCACTGCGTCATGTGTAATGACTCACCACAGGACCCCATATGAGCCTGAATGGCAGAGCACAGAATAATAACATTCTCTATGATGGGATGAAGGCTGGGAACAAATAAAGCCTACTGCTGTGAGGAAGTGAAGACGAAGGTTACGCACTGAACAGTCCAGCAAGGAGCAGAGTAGGAAGACAGGTGCCTCTCCAAATGCCAACAAGCAGGAGGCACATCAAAATCATCCAATATCAATCACTGTGACAAAACACTCGGTACAGAGTAAGTCATAGAGAAACAGGAGACATCCCACAAATATAAATGGATAAAAGAACACAGGGAAGACCAAGAAGCTGCAGTGCATATGTCTTCCCTGATGCTGTCCGTGGATCCGTCCCAGAGGAGATATTTGCCTGTGAAACAGCCTCACACAGCCAGTGTAACAGGCGCTGTGCAGACAGGGAAAGCCCGTGAGATTGCTTTCTGTAGTGTCCAATGTAGCAGGACAGTGCATGCATCGGGCAGAGGAGATGAGATGTGGCTTCCTCCTCAGATCTTTCTCACTCTTGATCTGAAGGAGCGAGAGATGCTTTTAGGTGTAAAAGCCGGGTTAGGTAAAATAGCCGAGATGCTATCTCCTTGGATCCTGAGGCATGAAGGGGTCACAGACAGCACAGATAAATCACTAACTCTCTTTGCAGATGTCAAATCCAATAGCAGAACCGTTTTGGCTGACAGAAACTTAAGCGGAACCTGATCAGAGGGCTCAAAGGTGGCTTTAACCAGCGCGCGTAAAACCAGCGCTAAGTCCCACTGAGGAGCTAAGGAGTGTTTCATCAGAGGGTGACTAAACACCAATCTGTCACCGAAACGTTCATGACAGGACAAAATAGCAGCAGCATATGTCTTAACTGTGCTGGAATCCAATTCCTATCCACCAACAGCTGGAGGAATGAGAGCACATGAGACAGGGGACATGCAGTGGGGTCCAGGTCTTTTTCACACACCGCACATCAGCGCTGAAAAGCTGCCAATTTGGCAGTGTAAGGTGCTCTGGTAGACACTGGTCTCACGTCCTGGATAATGCGCACGACTTCCTGAGAGGGGCCCAGCCTCTCTAAGTGTTCCTGTTCAGCGGCCAGACCCACAGACACTGGCCTATCACCGGGTAATTCCTGATTTCTCCCTCCACTTGGGAGAGAGCGTCCCCACACCACGGGAATTCCCATGGCTTACGTGATAACAGTCACTGCAGGCATGGAAACCATGACGCACCTGTGCACTCAGGAGCTATCAGAATCGCTGACAGCTGTTCTTCTTTCACTCGGTCCAGGAACTGAGGGATCAACAGGACAGGTGGGAAGGCATAAAGGAGCAGGAATCCTGGGCCATGGCCAATGCGCAAATGAGTCCACTCCCAGGTTTGTCCCACGAGTTCAGTGAGAACCAGAGAGCGCACCGTGTGGTGTGGCAAAGCGATCCACTTCTGCTTTGCCAAACCTGTTCCAAAACTGGGCGACCAGTTCGGATGGAGGCTCCAGTCCCCCTGTCGAGGACCCCCTCTTGACATAATGTCGGCCCCTCTGTTTAGTACGCCAGGAATATACATTGCTTTGATGGAGAGTAACTGTGTGGGCGCAAAGTGAAGTGAAATGCTGTATCACTTTTCACACAGTGAGGAGTTCCAGCGCTTTTACGTGGAGAGACGTGGGCTGGCCACTGTCCCCCCACCACCTAAGACAGACACGTCCCTCCCCATCCTGAAAGAGATGCGTCTGTGAACATTGAGATGTGTGATGCAGCTCTGCCCAGAGCTATTTGGCTGCAGAGCTATTTCCACACATATGGAAAAAGTGCCAGGGAATAACGGAATAGCAGGCGGTTTAATGGCACCCTGGAATGGGAAGCGCAGGAATTTCCTGTGTTGGACATTGGACAAAGCATCATAAGTTGCTGTTTAGGAGGGGAGGGCTCATAAACATGACATTGGGGGGGGTGTTCGTACTCCCACACGCTGAAGGATGAGGAGAGGAGATGCTGATGCAGACAGAGGTGTGTGTGCGCTGTCCACACGGGGTGTAATGGCGGCGGGCTCATAACCACACATATCTTTTGAAAAAGCATGTGTGTGGGAAAACTCTGAGTGAGTGATAGAGGAAGACTGCTGCTTTGGTGACATGAGTCCGTGCTGCCTATTATCTGAGAGGTTAAAGGCTGCCGGCGCACACAGTGTGGGGGATGTGCGTACAACAGCTGTGGCTGAGCAGACTCGGGGACAGACTGAGTTTCAATTGGAAGTTTGCTCTTTAGGGGAAGGTATTTGTGATTTATTTCAAAACAGCTTTTCACATGGTGAACAAGAGCATTTCCCACATCTCTATTACACACAACCCCCCCCAAAAAGTCATTGCCTCCTGCCTTGCTTCCTTGGTGGCTCCTAAGGAGGGTTGGACCAGGTGCAGGCCATGCGGCAGTTCTTGTAGCCCCGCTGAGGAGCTGGCTGCGCCACTGGAAACGCCGGCTGCAGTAGGGGAACACTGCCTGAGGGGTGAGCACCAGGCCGGCATGCTCTGGTCCGAGGCAAGATTCACAGCGGGCATGTAAATCGAAGCTCATGATGGAAAAGTGCCCGTGACTAACCCTCACCGCCAACAACGTGATTAGTGGAGGTACTTGGGCCAGTTCCCCATGTTTGGCTGCCCCGCTAGACCTAAACAGGGCTACCCACTCAAGCCACATCAGCAGCCCCCCCTGCCGCCGTTTCTATACTGATTCCCGTGAGGAGGGCTCCCAGCACTGAGACTTGAATCTACGCTGACATCAACGCCCCCCACAGATGAGAACTGCGGCGACTCTACGCAGGTCCCGCAGACAACCATGCCCCTCACTCTCCCAAGATGACAACCGTGTGATAAAATATCAAAGCTGTTCTCATTTACATCCTCAGTCACCGGGCGAGCCCTCTCCCTTTCGGGTGGGGCCCCCCCATGGGCAGTACAGGCCTACATCAGTACAGTACATCGCCTATCTGAGGCAGTGAGGGTAGAGGAAAGTTACGAGTTTATGGGAATGCCCCCCATTTGGAGGCATACCACTATGGCTAGACAGAACACTGAGACAGAGTTACGCACTGCGTTCGCGATACCCCCCCCACCCTTCCAAGGTATTTGACAGACGATGATGTCAAATCCCACGGCAGCGGCTGCCTTATCAGAGGTGATAGCGGCACTTTTAAGGAAGGGAGCAATATTGGTCGTTCCGTAAGCCAACAGCCAGACCCGGCTGTCAACCGACTAATGTCGGTTTATATCAACTGACAGGGAGTGAGGTTGGTGAACCTGTATTGGTCAGCGACCATACATGCCAAGCTCTGCATCCTGAGAGCATCCTACATTCCCAGAATACAGAATGTAGAGGCCAATCTGATGTTCCGTGGTGGACCATTGGAGAGTTGAATGGCACCGGAACCCGGACATAGTTAGACAGATCTGGCGCCGTTTCAGAGATATGCAGGTGGACCAGTTTGCAACCAGGGAGAACACTCAGTGTCCATTTCTGGTTCTCCCTCCACTGCTGGGACGAACTGCCACTGGGAGTGGATGCGTTTGTGCTGCTATACGCGTTCCCTCCGATCCACCTCATAGACTGCCTGCTAATGAGAGTGAGAACAGAGAGAGCGTGCCTCGTTCTAATAGCCCTGGAGCACACATTGGCACCTTGGTTTCTGGAGCTGAATGTCATTTCCACCTCATGCCCTGTGGAATACATACTTTCCTATCTCCAGTAGAAATTGGACATGGATTTATCCCCTTCCACTGTTAAGTTGGATACGTTGGCTATTTCTGCCTGTCATGAGGGTGTTTGGCGAAAAGCCGGCATTTAGGCATCCTCTGATTAAATGCTTCCTACAGGGAGCAAGACGTATCTGACCCCTCTCATGCTCATTTGCCCCAAAATGGGACCTGGCATTGGTTCTGTGCTGTCTCACAGGTGAGCACTTTGAACCAATTAACTGCATCCCTTTAAAGCAGCTGTCTGTAGAAGGAAAGCCCTCTTTTCTATGCCCAACAATAAATCACCTCGATCAGATGGCTACCCAGTGGAATTCTATAAACACTTCTGACCACTATTCATCAGAATGGTTAAAATTAAGTAAACCTCCACCATGCCTCCACACATGAATACAGCTCTCATTTCAGTTTTGCTCAAACCCAATATGGACCCAACCCTCACCTCTAGTTATAGACCCATAAGCCTAATTAATTGTGATTTAAAGATCATTAGTAAAACACTAACCAACAGAATTGAAAAAGTAATTTCATACATAATTCACGCAGACCAAACAGACTTCATCAAGGGCCGACACTCATCCAGCAATATATGCCGTTTATTTAGTCTGATCAGCATATGTCAAAGGAACAACTAAAATACCATTATTGCTTCTTTAGATGCAGAAAAAGCATTTGACAGAGTTAATTGGACATATCTCTTCTCCACCCTCAACAAATTTGGCTTTGGAGAGTCACTCATTCAATGGATCAAAATTCTGACTCGCCATCTGCTTCTGTCATCATCAATGGTTACACTTCACAGCGTTTCACTCTACAACATGGCTAGAAACAAGACAAAGATGTCCACTCTCCCCTTTACTATTCGACGTCTTTATTGAATCCTTTGGCCATATGTCAAAACAATAATATCATTGGCACCTAATTAATTATGTTTTGTCAAACATGTTGTCGTCTGAGGTTTCTATGTTTATGGTTTCCATGTACCATGTAGTTGTTTGTTTGTTTCCATGTATATTTGTCTCACCCGTGGTGATTCACCCCCTCTTGGAGAAGTAATGATGATTAGTTGTTTATAGATCAAAACATAGTCAGATCGTGTTCCAAAGACGGCGATTGGTGGTGGTCTTGTATAACAAAAAAGTTGTGCTCTTGTCATGCCACAGGTCATCCCCAGGACAGAGTTATTGCAGGCAGTATTTGTTGATTCAAGAATGAATAAAGCGCGGCATTGCAGGTTGAGAATTTGAACTCATTTGAACAGTTGCAGATCAACTCTGTGCTAGATGCAACGGCATACAAATACTCTGTTGTATGCCAAGCATGCTAACAGCACAAAAAATAATAAAAAATAAACAAACAAACAAACAAACAAACAAACAAATAAATAAAGCAGCTGTCTAGGAGCTCCTATTGTTCAAGGGACATCACACTTTATTCTTTCTACCCGCCACGTCTCCATTGCTTATGTCCCATTCGTGCTCTGGATGCATATGTCCGGCGCACAGTGGCAATGAGGAGCACAACTCAGCTGTTTGTTTCCCAAAGTGGAGCTACTATCGGAAAACCTCTGTCGAAACAGTGGCTTTCTTGATGGTTATGTGATGGCATCTCACCAGCCTACATGGAAACGGCAAGTTTTGCCACCTGGCATTAGGGTTAACTCAACGCGTGGAGTGACAGCGTCCACTGCCCTATTTGGAGATGTGTCAATGGAAGACATTTGCATGGCAGTGTCATGGGTGTCATGGGTATCTGGAGGATCTCTGTCTTCCTCTGTGCTCCGCTCAGCATCCCTCGTCTAGTCTCTACATGGACTGCATTATGCGGATAAGTTTGTGGGATGATTGGTTTAACCACCAGTCCGGATACATCGCGGACCTGCCTATCCAGTTATGTAAATGACGACAGAGGTCCAAGCGCATGGGTGGGTTCAACCACCGGTCCGGACGCATTGCAGGTTTTCTTTGCTGAGGTGAGTCACGATGCTATTTTAAAGTGGAAACTGCATATGAATATAATGCCATTCCCACTGCTCTGTTATGCCTTGGAAGTTATTATGCCTATCGGTTGGCCGGTTGTACCGGAAGAGCCATTGCCTTGTCTTATGACAGCAGGGCATAGACTCAACTCATCTTATGCCAATAAGGATGAAGCTAGAGGGCGGAGCCTATGTGAAATAGAACTATAGTTAGCTTATTCTAACTCAAGTTCTATGATCATAGGCGAAGCCCTCTAGCTTTTCCTGCCCTGCTGTCTTCCTAGGGTCACTGAAGATGCTTGGGGAGCAGAAGAGCAAGCGCAGGGCCCTTTTATAGGGGCAGGTCACAGCAGATAGGTTGACGGATACATTCAAATCTTCAGCAAGGCGCATGCTCGCAGGGGAAGCCAATAAAGACGAACCTAGAGGGCTTCGCCTATGATCATAGAACTTGAGTTAGAGTAAGCTGACTATCGTTTTATTACCTGACCGATGGATATTTCTAGGCCACATCCTTTTGCACGGAAGGCGGTTTTTTTTGTCTCCCTTTTATTGTCTCATTGATCATGCTAATGTGCTGTAAAGTGAGATTGGGAAGATAAACATCACTAATGGGACAGACAGGCCACAAGAGTCCATCACTTCTCTCATGCCCTGCATTCCTGTTAAGTAATAGATGAGCGTAGTGTTCATGGCAAGCCATGGCAACACACTTTCTATGACACCGTTTCTACTTGAGTGAGAGCCTGACTGAACCACCCACCTTGTTTATCACCTCTGCAGCTTTGGTCGGTGTTTCAAACAAAACAAAAAAAAAAGAAAAAGGGCCCAAAGTCTCAAGCGGCATTGCTTCCCAGGCCCCCCTCGGGAGGAGCTATTGTGAAAACCAGGAAGCCTCCCCAACCCGCAGGTATAGAATGACAAGGCTTTATATTCACCCTACCTATAGATGTTGGTCATGCAGTCTGAAGCTTATAGAGCCTCAAACACTCAACATCCAAAAGGGGGAGGCTGTC
>OMKR01047167.1:0-11938 GCA_900302355.1 Cyttopsis rosea | reverse complement strand
TGTGTGTGTGTGTGTGTGTGTGTGTGTGTGTGTGTGTGTGTGTGTGTATTTATATATATGTATTTATGTGTATTTATATATATATATATATATATATATATTTACACTAGACCTAAGTTTAATTCAGCATTCAATTCTCAAGTCCGAGAAATGGTACAGTGAAGACATTTTGAGTAAAGTGCACAGAACAATACCCACTGAAGCGTTCATGTAAGTCATTAGAAAGCAATTATCAGAAACATGAATCTGCTGCCCCTCGCAGCTGAGTACACACTGAGCTTCATCTGCTTCACTGTGAGAGGACGCAGTGCTCCAGAGAGAGCTGCATGCTTTTGGCTGTATGTTGACCAATTAAAAAAACAAAAACTATATACACGATTCAGATTTGCAGTGAGGATAATAAAATGCAACCCGATCCGTTACAAATGGATTCAGGAAGTGTTAAGATGTGTCAAATGAAGCACGCACAATCAAATGTTTTTGATGTTTGTGAAGTGCCAATTGTTTTCTTAGAAGATTTGTGGTTCTATGTCAGGAGGCTCCGCCCCTTAGGGGCTACGCTCCTATTTGTGGACATCAAACCCACGTAAGCGGAACTACTGAAATTCATCACGTGACTCGCTTCTGCCAATCGAGATGGAGCAGCATAGCCTATGTAACCCCGAAGGTCCGCCATTTTGTTCTCTTCTCCAATTCAGCTGCGACTCATCATAGACTACTCCAATCTCAAGATTTCCATCGCCGAGTCAAGCAGGAACCTACACGCTTCCTTGGCATCTTGAGGATGACAACAACTTTTTTAAGAGCCCCCTGCCTATGCATCGGGCTGGCGGGGTCGTGCGAGTCCCATGGCAGATATTCTATCTGTCTGGGAGCAGAGCGCGCTCTCGCTGGGCTCACGGATCCGTCGCTGTTCGAGGCCTGCCGCGCCATCCCAGCCGCCGAGTGGGTCCACCGCAGCGAGTACTTTACGCAACGCCGCTGGAGAGGAGGAAGCCCACATTGAGGGTGTCTTCGTCATCCTTGTCAGTGGAAAGGAACGGAGATTTCCTTTTGGCCCATCGCTGGCCCAGAGACGCTGGCCTGTCACCTCGCTCCGACCTCAGTGGGCTTTTGGGCATCCAAGAAACCACTGCTGCCATTGGCGAAGGATAGATTCACTGTCTGGCTGGCTGATAAGACATATTTCCTGGCAGCCCAAACTGTGGCCACGACATTGAACGCGGCTATGCTTCCGAGGCAGAGGAGGTGTCTAAGGCTTTCCACCGCCGTTCGGCGTAGTACCCAACGATGGTTTGGAGAGCTCTGGTTGAACCCAGTGTGCCACCGACTACGTTTGCTGGTTGTGCCACGATCTCTGAACAGGGATCTAGCCTACTGGAGAGATCCCCAGACCTGGGGCGAGTCTACTTTTACGCACAGGTTTTCATGGACGCCTCCCTGATAGGTCCCTCCCCAGGATGTCGCGGTCAGGAGATAGGGGGCGTATGGCTTCCATCCACACAGCACATCAACGTCCTGGAGTTGAAGACTGTGTTACTGATCCTGAAGCACTTCGAACCCTTGGTACGGGGCCAGGATGTGCAGATCAGGTCAGACAACCAGGCTACAGTAGCTTACATCAACCGCCAGGGGGGTGTGAGGTCTCCAGTGCTCCATTATGCGGCTGTGGCAATGGGCGCTGCTGCGGCTTTGCTCTCTATCTGTGAGCCACATCCCGGGATATAGTTTTGGAGCTGGTTCTGGACGTGCTCTGTAGCGCTCCCTTCGAACCTGTGGCTCAGATCCCGTTGAAGCTGCTGTCCTTTAAGGCGGTGCTGCTTATCGCTCTGACCTCTGCAAAGCGCGTCGGGATCTGTGCGCTCTGTCCGTGCAACCTGCCTGCTTAGCGATCTCAGCAGTGCGGTGTTACGTCCTAACCCGACGTTTATACCTAAGGTTGTGACAAGTTCATACAGATCAAGGGTGGTTACCCTCGATGCCTTTTTTCCTCAACTTCAACAACTTCACTGTCTGTGTCCCGTGCGCGTGCTGGTGTGCTACGTGGACCGCATAGCTTCAGTTCGGTTGTTGCAATAACTATTTGTGTGCCATGGAGTGGCTGCGCTTGGCCGGCCGCTCTCTGCACTGCGCCTTTTTCAGTGGTTATGCCATCGTATCGCGATGGCTTATGAGTTGCCGGGTCAGGATTTACCGACCGTTCTCCAGGTCCACTCTACTCGAGGTGTGGCGGCTTCGACTGCCCTTTTTAGGGGTGTCGGGGGTTCAGGACATTTGTACGAAGGCGTCTTGGTTGTCGCCGTCTCTATTTGTCTTTTTTCCATTTGTTTTTACCTGCGCAATGTTTTCCGCAGGGTCTCTTTCCCTGTCTGTGCTTGGCATTATGGCCGAGCGGACTTGGGGAATTTTCTGTGTCACGGGCTACTCAGATTCTCTGACGTTCTGCCTGTGCCTAGTGACTAACACTTTCTCTGTGTATACAGTGTGTGTGGTGTTAGTCGCTTCCCATTGACCTTTGTCGGACACGATGGATTGCCACGGTCACGGTGTGCGTTCATTACATTCACTGTCGGCTTTGGCTGCTGGACCGTGACGCACTTAAGGTGTGTTCGGGTCCAGCAAGGAGTATAGTATCGGGGGTCTCCACCCCTGGTACACCAATTTGGGTTATATAGGTTATGCTGCTCCATCCTGATTGGCTGAATCGAGTCACCTGATGAATTTCAGTAGTTCCGCTTATGCGGGTTGGATGTACACCAATAGGAACGCCTCCTTTATAGAACTGTAGTTACAAATCTACAGTAACTCTCGTTTTCCATTCCTCTTTCTACTTCCATTACCGCCAGCACCATATAATGGAATAAAATAAAAGTATGTTAACACCTCCTGAAGCTGAGGAGTCACATTGTGTTGAATTCGTCCTGTCATCGCGTCTGATGTTGCTGTCGCCGTGAGATCAGCGCTGCACCAGTTCACTGGACCTGAATGGGCTGCAGAACGAGTTCTGTACAAAGGAACCCTGTGATTAAGGCTGACTAACAGGTTGTTAACCACAGACTTAACAGCAGCCAGGAAGATGAAGTGGTATCGCCGTACGGCCACCCTGTGCTCAACAGGCGCTGCTTGGAAAGAGAGAGACACAGACGCACCTATTTGTATGTCCTGTTGAGAGTATGAGGCGAATAAAACTTATCAACAAGCTCGAGCTTGTGAGTTTATCAACAAACACAACCTTGCTTCTTGAATTCCACGACTATCAGATGTTCTACCTTGAAACCACGTAAATCACATTGGGCGTAATCTGGTACAATCTCGATCTACATTGAGATTGAGCTTCCGGTGACGGAAGGAAATACTAACGAGCCTGGTGCACTTAGTGCTGCTACTAAAATCACTTGCAATTAGTTTACCCTTTTTGGGGGGGGGGGGTTGCATCACAAAGAGATTGTAGATAGTCAGGGTGTGAGCCGTGTTCCACCAGTCAGTAAACCAGAACCTGTCTCTCTAAAAAAACATGTCTATATGTCTGCACTGCCAGCCCGTGCATGCTACTATCCTGGGAAACTTGAGAACAATTAGTCTGAACACATTTGTGTTTCTGTGGAAATAACAGGTTGCAAACTGGATTTTGGATTTTTTCCCCCACTTTCCTGGCTTTCTTTTAATCCCTTCCCCCTTCTCTTTCTCAGGTGCACCAGCCTTTTTCATTTGATAGACAGTGTTTGGCCTCCAGCAATACCTCTGCAGGTACACTCTGAAATTCAAGGTTCACTGTCATTGTTATGTACAATCATGAATTTCCTTCTCTGCCCCCCGGTTTGTCAAAGCCTAGTCTTTGAGAGAGTTTGTTCATATTCCCATTAAAATGTAAATGATGCAGTTTGAATAGAGTTTTGTTTTGTTTTCCATCTGTAGTCCATTTTCATTCCAGCAAGAAGTCCCACGTTTAGAACCATGGGAAAATGTCAAATAAATTAAATCAATGATTTGACAACAATTGTACTTCTTTTTTTCTTCTTTTTTTTTTTACAACATTTCAATAATGTGAGTATTTCCTGCACGTTCTTTATGTTAGGGGGGCCAAGCTCCAGGACCAGCTCCTAGTTTCTGTTACCTGCTCTCTGGTCATGACGGCTCCCTGGAACCCTTAGAGGAGCAGACCACATCCCCTCTCTACCTCCCACCCACAGAGAGAACACTACGTGACGTACTGCAGGTGACTGGTGTCACACACACAGACACATATTGGACATTTTGCCCCGATATATGGAGTTTGTGACTTGTCTCGTTCCCATTCATTGTAATAAAAACTTTTCTCTGTTTCAGAGTGACGTCCAACGTTGTTGTAGCTTCGTCGCTACCGTGGTCTACAAGAGAATACAGGTGATATTTTCTCAACGCAATTTTAAATTTGTGCAAAAAAAAAAGAAAGTAGTAACTAGCATAATTGGACTTAATCCATACGCCTCATGCGGTTGTCCACAGTTCACCCAGATTGTTTACACTGACAAACTGATAAGAGTCTTTTCTGATGTAGAGGCCAGCTTCCCTATCTGTGTGTGCATAGCACCCTATACCAGGGCTGGGGCATTCTTTACCATTGATCAGTGGAACCTTTACACTTTGACCACGAGGAGATATCAGTTCAGAACAACACACAGGACTTTGCCACTCACTCACACCACCCTAGCACAGCACACTTCAACAATTCTTTCATGCCAGTGTGTTGTAACCCTGTATTGTTTAATGATCCATTCATTAAGGGGGAAAAAATCCACTTGCATATCGCTTTTTGTATTCCCACACAAAAATGCTCTAACATTGCGTTCAGGCTTTTTTTTCCCCCTCACTTATTATGCATATCATTTTTTACTCACAGCTGTTTCCATATTTTTAACCATCGGTGTCACTTTTGTCCCGTGTGCCCCTCAGGGTTACGTCGGCCAGGCTGATGTTTGGTTGGTGCTGACAGACCACAGTCTTCAGGAGGAGGAGGAGGAAGGGCGCGGGGGGCCATGCAGGCGAACGGTGGCCGTGTGCGTGAGCACTTCCTGTGTGCTAGCTTCCGCTGTCGTTGAGGCACTCTGCTCCCCCACTGCCTGCGTCCTGTCCTTCAGAGACGCCGTCATAGAGCATGGTAGTGTTGGAGCACTAAACTGAGACATTGCAAGGGGCCCTTGCGTGCCTTGCCTTTAAAACATCTTTGAAAATGTCTTTAAAACAGCTTGCATCTTGAAAATGTCTGGCTTTTATATACATAGGTAATTTGATATACTGTCTCAAGTTTAATTTATTTTAAATGATGCAGTAAAGTAAGCACAGTGATATTCTTGTAAAACCTATAATTAATCATTGCACAGTGCAGACAGCCCCCCCAGAAATATGGTTATTAAAAAATAAAAATAAAAAAAACGAAACAAATTCAGTTTTTAAAATGACTATGGTGTGACTATGAAGTATCTTTTTCTTCACATATTCTGCCACCGTTAAAGAAATCATATTAACGATTATTAAGTAGCCCTTTTCAAGTAAAAAAATGAATCATTAACAGATCTTCAAGAAACAATATTTCTATATATATCACATTTCTGTGAAAATGTAAAGTGAAATTTATCAATTGGTGCAAAATGTCGTCCATTGCTGAAGTTCCTTTACAAATACAGCTGCAATTGACAAAAAATACTGCCTCTAAAAATAAAAACCAGCTGCGCAGCTGTGATACAGTCTGATTTAGATTCAGGCCACAGGAACCTCACCACTGCCTCTCGCCCCCATCTGCAACTAATAGTTTAGCATCAATACCTACACAGGGGTAGGATGGGACACTTCACCTTTCTGCATCATTCTGCAGTTTCATGGTATCTTTTCATTTTCCACACGAGAGTCAAACGTGTAACGTGTAAGGTTGTTGTTGGTTTTTTTTTTGCATCAACCCACCCAAGCAATTAATAGCCACCCTTTCCCCAGGCACCCTCCTGTGCGTGGAGCAGACGGTCCTGCGGCTGCAATCTGTGGAGCAACATGGCGGTGTCGACGGGACTGCGGGGTTGGAGCCTCCACCCCAAAAACAGGCCTGCGCACTGCCCCGACCAGTGCGGCTGGATCCCCTGGGTCCCGAGGCGACACCCAACTCTCTGTGCATACTCACAGGTCAGTTTCTCCTTCAAGTGAAACCCGGTTGGGGGTTGGGGGGGGGGGGGTTTGTTGTTGTTTTGTTTTCCCAAGGAAAGGGTTTTTTAAGGGCGGTTGTGGCTCAGCCGTTATGTATTTGTTTCTTAGTGAGGGGCCGTGCTGCGGCTTTAAGCCATTGTTCTCCGCTGCTGCTTCACAAGTGTCCAAAAGCTGTCATTGTTTGGAGCTATATAAACCACCAAATGATTGATATCAGTAGCTGTTTTGTCAGTTAAATTAACTTGAATAATCCCCTCAATGTTTTACATTCCAAAGGGAGATCAAATAATTATTGTACAAAAAAACACTTGAATTCAAGTGGAGCAGGAATTTGCCTCAAAGATTCATTATATTTTATCACAACCATAAATATTGACCCCATTTGCCCTTTTGGTTGTTTTTTTTTCTATACTACTAATGCATAGCTTGTCTTGTAGCTGCTAGCATTCAAAGCTTCATATGATGACTATATTTGCCATTTCTTTTTGCATGGCTTACCAAGCCCAAATTAATTAATTAAATCCTACAGATTTTAAAACCCTTTGGATTTTCTGATTGTTTGGCCGTGTCCTGGACAGTATGGAGGAACCTGCCAAAATTAAAAATAAATACATTAAAAACATAAAAAAATAAATAAAAATTCTTCTAAATAAATGACTTGATAAATAAATAAATATGCCATTAAATGTACCAAAAAATAAATGTAGGGATTAATTAATTGATAAAATGTGACACAAATTGATATTTATTTATGTATTTATTTATCTCTGTATTGTTTTCCCTTTGCATTTCCCCCCCTATTTATTTCTCCAAACGTATTTATTTCGGTATTCTTTTCTTTATACATTTCTTCATGCATTTCTACTCCACTATGCAAATGAGGCACCGTTGCTTTCACAGTGCTCTAACTCCTCCAGTCTACCCATCTCTCGTAGTAGCAGCTCCGACACCGGAGCTGTTCATGCAGTGGCGTCACTAGGGTTGGTGTCACCCAGTGCGGTAATAGTTGCGCCCTTTGTGTGCACTTGTTGGGGGGTCGCTGAGACAGTATTCCTGTGACGGAGATGAGACTCACCAAGACGCAGAGACACACGGAAATTCTCCGCTGCGATTCTCCGCTCCCTCCTGCCTCCTCCGCGGAGGGAGTCTCAACCCCCGCACCTCCCCTAGTAACGCCAGTGTGTTCATGTTCAGTCTTGCAATTAAACTCAGAAAAGGCAGGTAAAGGAGAGGAAGTGTGTGAAAAGGAGCTGGTAGAGGACTGTAATGGTGGCGTCAGCGAGACGCTCGGTGTCTATGGACGTGTGGCCATAGATGTGCTGTGAAAGCAACGCCTCCTTATTTGCATAATGAAGCAGAAATGCATGAAGAAATGGAAAAAAGAAAAGTATAAAGAAAAGAATACAGAAATAAATACTTATGGGGAAATAAAAAGGGAGGAAAATGCAAAGGGGAAGACAATACAGAAATAAATAAATACATGAATATCAATTTATGTCACATTTTATCAATTAATGCCTACATTTATGTTTGGTACATGTAATGGCATATTCATTTATTCATCAAGTCATTTATTTATTAGTTAGTCATTAATTAGTCATTTATTTATGTATTTTTAATTTTGGAAGATTCCGTCCGTCATAGGACAGTACATGGGCCAAATGAATACATATGATATGAAACTTGTCCGATTTTAAAGACTACTGGACTACTGTCTACTGGAGACAAATGGTTGAATCATTATGTTCTCATCACCCCAAACTAATGTTTCAAGTCTTAACCGTTCTGTAAAAGTAATCATCATTGAAATCATCAATCAATCATCAAATGAATAATTACACAAGTGGCAGGTGGGAGTAGTTAAAGTATTTTTTGGACAACAACTTAATCTGACGTTTTGGGTGATTTTTGTGGGAATTCACCAGAGTGGTTGCCTCTCCTGAGCCAAGATGCCACCAACGTTGTCCAATTTAGCTTTCATTTGTTTTTGCTATTGTTTATTTCTGCATGGAGTTAGCTGAGGTTAAAGCATTAAAGTATCATGTAGCAACTTATTTATTTAGAAATGTCGATTGTAGATACAACTATGTTGATTTGCTGCTAAACCTAGTTAAGTAGAACTCAATATACTGATTATTGTTCGTACATCTGTGTATATTATGCAGATTTCTTTCGGGGGGGGGGTGCAGAATCAAATGGATAATAAACCTGCATCTGTGGACTTAATGTCATAGCAGATGCCAAAGGTCACAGTGTGACCCCTCTGGATCTGCCCCCACTGGCCATGCATGTTTAGTCAGGTGGCCAGATGATAAAACAAACTAAAATATTTTGACTCATAAATGAACTGCATCTTCAGGGAGAAGCTGTGGCCGAAAAAAAAAAAAGCCAGACCGGAATGTACAAATTTTAATCAGTGTTAAAATTTTGTGTCTTACATAAGGTCCTGCATTTATGTTTGTTGAGCTGCCTCTGTGGTTGTCAAGTGATTTTGGGGAGGGAGTACATTTCTGCTGTATTTATCAATACAATCTCTGATAATAATGTAGGGGAGTTTCTCTCTCTCGCTCTCGCTCTCTCTCACACTCACTCACTAACTCACGCATCATAAATCTTTTTTTTCCTGTTCCTGTAATTACAATAGAATAGTATTTAACAGCTTTATATTTCCAAACGGGAACTTGAGATGTCGTAGACGGTCCTCGCTCCAAATCAACAAGCTCACTAAGGTCTGCGCCAAACTGTTTCGGGAGGGGACCTCTTAGGGAAAAGACCCTTCCCTTTGCCCTGATTATTTATGGCCTATACAGTATTACAAGGTCCATGTTTCATTCTCCTTTGTTGATCATGCGCTCCTCCATAAAGCTCCTTGGTGGTCCTGAACTGTTTGCCAGGGAATTTGCTGCTCTGCGATATCTCCCTCCCCATCTCACTCTGCTAACCCTCACACCAAGCGCAGACTCATTTAAGCAGGTGTAAAATGCATCGAGAACTGATTGATTCCCATTCAGTCTCCTGGGTTTGTTAAGGAAAAACGGCCTTGACTGACATTTCACAAGCGCTCGAAGACAATGAAGATGGTATCGCAGTGTTGCAGTAGGAACGGCGGTCTTCTGAAGCCTAGGAAGATCCAGCATTGTTGAACCTGGTTTAGAGAGGACTGAACTGAAGGGTTGTGTCCTCAGAGTTGTATGGGTCAGTCATCATCACACTCTCATCATCATACTCAGTGGAGGAATGTGTATTGTTATCTTTGCAGATACTGTATATCGTTGTGTATACATTTGTAGATTTATCTTTGTGCACAACGTTGCTGAGTGCACTGAACTCTGCGGTGCACCATATGGCCCCGGCGGCCCCGGACCTTTGTATCGAACACACCCAAGAATGTGGGAAACCCATCAGTTTCCAAGCCGTAACATTGGGGTTTGACTGTGTTAAACACACTGGGTAGATCAACAAATTCTCATATGATACAGGACTTTGGGGCTTGCAGGTGCAAAGTGTCAATCAATTTGCTGCTCTTATTATCTTATTATGTTTTTATAGCCTTAATACGGTTCACCTTTTTCCGAACCTTATCAATCGCTATCATTTGCAATACGTAGCTGTTGTCCTCTGATAACAATAGAATCTCTGATGTTACATCACCTTGTTCATCTCTGAAGTCATATTTGTCAGATTTCAACTATAAATGGTGTGAGACTCAGCAAACTGTCTTCCTTCGACTGTGGTCATTCTGCCTTGTTGAAATACCAGCAAGTCTTCAGTCCTGTCCAAGCATCTCTTATCTGTCCTCCCTGAAGCAGACTTGCACCTTTTTTTTGCTGATACGTTCTCTTTGCCTCTTTAATCTCGTGATTGAAGAGCACTGTTCTTCTGATTTCACATGCTGCTTTGTTATCCTTGGTTATCCAAGGCTCGTTCTTTGATAACACCCTCACCTTTTTGGATGGCACAATGGCCTCCTCATAAAAAAGGATTGTTGCCAGTCTCTCCCAGCCTCACCTCGGGTGGCATTCTGGGAGATGCCAGAACACCTCCAAAACTGTGCACTCTCAACAGGCTTTTAAAGTCTCACAGACATAATTTGACATTTATATGAACGACTCTTTCCCGCTTTAACTTTGTTTGATGGAAGAAGGTATATCGTGCTGCGATCTACCTTGCTTAGTGGTGGCTTTTAATTTATTTATATTGGATGTTAACATGATATGTCTTCGAATGGTTAATCGCTTTACTCCCTCTTGTATCACTGGTAATAGATAGATTGATAGATAGATAGATACTTTATTCATCCCCGGAGGGAAATTGCAGTGATGGCAACAGCTTACATAAAAAATAGGCAATAATAATAAAGCAATTGAATAAAATATATAAAAAGAAAATGGCAATATATGGAAAAATGTGGAAATATACAATAAAACCAAACGGTTGACTGTACATAATAAAATATGACAGGTCTTTGTATTCAGCCAGACTGCGATTGGCGATTCTAAACATTCATAGTCAAACCTCCACAGATATACAATATCGGATGATGATGTCACAAAGGGCTCTGCTCCAACATCTTCGGTCCTTTCGGGCGACAGCCCCCCCAAAGTCAGAGCCTTCCAGAGATATAACAAATTGGATGATGATGTCATAAAGGGTCCCGCTTCACCGCTCCCGGCATCTTCAATAGTCTAGTTCTGGTATGTCGGCTCCAGTAGGACAGTTTTTTACTGATGACACCTACAGATATAAAGCGATGTGGATCAAACTTGGCCCACGGCATGTGTGGACAGTTCAGAATACAACTTCTATTCATTCGTGTCCGTGGGTTCGATGGTTTCCGAGGACCGGACATTATCACATTACAGTGGGCTGGATCCCTAATATACAGTGACCATAAACCGCAAGAACTTGGTCATAGACAATAACTAGTGAAATAAACCTGACAGTGAACCAGAAAGCTGAGCCTATGATGAGGGAAAAAATGGTAATGTACAATACACCTAAGGACAAAAAAGTAATATAAGCCCAAAATAATTGACAAAAAGCACTACAAAAATAAACCTAAAATGTAAACTGAATAGCAATAGCCACAACAAGAGAATCCCGTCTGATCTACAGCTGTTAAAATCACCCAAACACAAACAACGGGGATCCAGGTGATTCCAGTCGTCGCACACACGTGATAAAATGACTTCAGATGCGGCCCCTTCTCGTTTTCTGAGGGTGGACCCTGAAGGGGGGATCAAGAGAAGTTGTCTAGATTTGCGATCTGAGCGACGAGGCTCACCGCTCCACATCTGCAGAGCGATGCGTCTCACGGACGACAGCTGTTGGACTCCAAGCTTTGTTGACACAACCGCAAAGTCCGCCCCATGACGCCTGCAGCTCCAAACACGGTCTCGAAGCCCTTAAACTTGGAAGTTCACGTGCATTATTATATCAATATCTTTTCTATGCAGGAGTGATTGTTGCTGTGGATGAGAACACTGCTTACTCCTGGCTGGCCTGCAGCCTGTGCGGAAGTGACCGCTTGGAGGTGGCAATGGAAAATCCGTAAGTGTATAAAAACCTAATCACTGACGGTAACATGAACGGACGTTAATCAAATTGATTCGGGAATAATCTGTGAATTTTGTCCCTCCGCCTAAAGTCGGGCCTTCCTCTGTGTTTCGTGTAACTCGCCCGTGCAAAAGCCAACGGTAAAGATGCAACTTGACGTCTTGCTGAGTTCTGCGGTGAATAATTGCACCGTGAAAGCTAAGGTGAGTTG
>OMKR01047144.1:3741-16762 GCA_900302355.1 Cyttopsis rosea | reverse complement strand
TGAAAACATTGCATCAATGCTTTTATTTCCTCCTAAAGTGATCATTTCTCCATGTCCGGGTCTGCATGTGTTGGGGTTCCCCCCTCTGCGTTGTGCTTCCTATTGGTATTTGCGCCGTGCAAGCCATGCCTGTTGGATATGTCGCTGTGGTGACTGTAAACAGGAATACTTCCCTTATCCTCATCGATGGGGAGTAAAGCCCTCAGCATTCCCATACATGGCTTTACATTTAATCTACTTCTAGAGTAGATGGGAAGCTGCAGGCTACAAGTCGAAATACATTTCTTAACAGGCTATTACACTTGGTAATGCCATTTTACTGTAACACGTTTCCGAGATCAGTTATTTACAGTAAATTAGTAATGTAATCATTTAATTAGCTATTGTACAATTACACACGTGAAGTACATTAGGATGCATTAAGAAATGCAATAACACAAACTTAGTGTGTGTGTGTGTGTGTGTGCGTGCGTGTGTGTGTGTGTGTTGCATGTGTGCGTGCGTGTGTTCAACTTATCCAATCGTATTAAAATAGTCTATATCCCCTGCATTGGCAAATGGACCTCCGCTCTTTCCATCCCATTACAAGGATCACACCAACATGGCGCAGCCAGAGGAGACCTCCTCCTTCGCCCTCCAGAGCTCTCCCCACGGCGGCTCGGAACCCCGGGAGCAGCTCGGAGAGTCCAAACCGGAGAAGCAGAACGGAGCCTCCAGCAAGTCTCCGTCATCGCAGACAACTTATATCCAACAGGTGAGCGTCTGCCCCCGGCGCGGCTTATTGCCCCGTTTGGGCCTCGCGCGGCTTCTAATAGAAGAGTTGACAACAAACGCGCACAGAGTTGATGTGAGATTCCAGCACAACTGCAGCTGTTGCCACGAGAATATCCGCGAACAGGATTTCCACTGAATTGAATATGTGGTTAAATATGATGTGATAGATAGGATCACTATACCGTTATAAGTTAGATTGTGTGTGTGTGTGTGTGTGTGTGTGTGTGTGTGTATTTACAGTTACAGGCCCACCTCTGAAACGACAATACCCTGGATTGTAGTTTCAGAGGTGTTGCCTTAAATTATTCCTATTCTTTATTAATATTGCTATTGTTTTGTAGATTCACGCTAGTTTTTTTTTTTTTTTTTTTTTTATGAATCACAATGCCATATTATTATGGGAAGCTATAGGCTCCGAATATTTCCACGTTTGTTTGCGGCCGTTTGGGGGTGTTTTGTCATAGCCACGGCCACTTGGATGTTTTATTTCGAAGGGAATGGAGGGAATAAAAGTCTACTTGCACGAGAGGGAACTGTGGATGAAGTTCCACGAGGTGGGGACCGAGATGATCATCACCAAAGCGGGGAGGTAAGAGAACACAAACGTACATATTGTGAATTTGATGAAGCGCGGTTGTAATAAAAATAAATAATAATAATAATAATAATAAAAATAAAAATAAAAATAAAATAAAAGTTGGTTTGAGGGGATAGTTCTGTAGCTTTGCGGCTGGTTTCTTGGTGGACACCGAACTGGACGCTCCACGGTGAGTTTCCATTGCAAAGTTAAGGCCTATTTGGGTTTTAGTTGAAGAGGGTTTTGGGAATGCGTCGCACTGTTGTGACCCCGGTAGAATGTGGAATAATCGAGGCGACTCTGACACGCAACTCTAACTCATTGAACTCGTTTTGAGAAGAAAAAAAAGGCACAAAAATATTTACAATAGCGGGCTTGCTTTGAAACAGAACGGCTGTGGGCCAGTGACGCAATTTAACGTCTATTTATTTTGTATTTATTTTAGGAGACATGGGCCTGGTACTACACGTGGCCAACTTGTTGCGTGTGTAATTTAATGACATTGCAGTTCAATAACTATATTTTTAGTGAAAAAATATCGCGTTGAATTATGTGATGTGTGCGTGTGCGCGCGTGTGTTTGTGTAGAAATATTTTTTTTTTAAATCAAGATTCCGTTGAAGAAGTGCGCGTGCGCAACGCGTCTAACGCGCGGGGCGCGGGTGTTGTCGGTGTCGCGTCAGCCGTCAGCGCGGATCTGGTCTGAGGCTGAACTTGACTAATGTGTGTGAATAGTAGTGTCTGTGCCACTTGTTCCCCTGTGTTTATCATTTGTTATTAATCGACGCCACCTTTCAGCATCACGGGTGTCAGCGTCTCATTAATTTAAAACTAATGTGTTAATTCATTGTATTTTCCTCAGACATGTACTTGTACCTTTTCTGTCGCGCGCGAATATATACATGTATGACGTGTCTTCGTTCCATCCCGTTCTTTGCTGTTTATTCACTTTGTTGTTGCCCCGTATTGCCGTCACAGACCAGAGCGGCTTGATTGCCCCTATATGTAGAGAAGCAACCTCCACCGTGTTGTCCTCCTGCTTGTACGCCGATGGAAGCCGCTGCCAAATAACTTGCTAACTAAATTATTACTCATAATGAAATAAAAAAAGAAGCGCCTATTTAGAAAAAGGCCAAATTATTTGGACCGTAGCCTCCGTTGAGACGCTGACACTCCAACGAAACATTATTCCAAATGAAGGAAAATTACGAATGTATTGAACAAAATGTTAGTTGAAAAAAAGCAACATTCCCACGACTGCAATTTAATGGAACAACGGCAGCCTGTTTAATGGATCATATAGAGGCGTATTCCTCTAGTGAGAAACCCGTTCATCTAAAATACTCACAAGGGTGTTTGCGTTGTAAATACTAACATGTTGACTTTAAATGAGTATATCCAGGGATACCTTTGCTAGAATAAAAACACCGTTATCCTATTATCTTTTCTTTTTTTCCTTTTTTTTTTTTTTGTTTTTGCACTTTCATGTTAAACATTTTCCAAGGCTTCCATACATAAAGTCCTCACTCATTTTTCCAGGCGAATGTTTCCCAGCTTCAAAGTGAAGGTCACTGGACTAAACCCCAAAACTAAATATATCCTCCTGATGGATGTTGTGCCTGCGGACGACCATCGCTACAAATTCGCCGATAATAAATGGTACGTAAAACTATCTCAAACTACTGCGAATATCACCTTTGCATGGACGACTAGTCACATTTAGGCCATTTACTCCATATGCGAGACATTTTGGATTATTGGATTCCCCTGTTTGGGCCCCCAAACTCCTTTCTTGGATCCTTACTCTCACACACGGTGTTATGTCGGTTCGCTTATATGTATCGATAATCGAATATCACGATATTTAACCGATACATCGACGTCTATAATTTCACATGATATTTTGGCCTTCAGAAAATTGCGTTGCTATACTTTAATATACTTTACTTAAACACAACACTTAACTTTATTACAATAACAAAAATCCCAGACGCTCTCTGGACCCCATATCCCAATATCGATATTATATCGATATATCGCACCAGCCATAATCAAACATTTTGTCCTGTGGTGAATTAGAAATCTGTCTTTTGAAATGGGTTACCATGTGAGATTCTTTAGTCTGCAGGGGATTTTCTGTGCAGAAAATAATTTTAGTGGCGCCTGAATCTGGACGTATAGTCCAACGTGGCTCCTTTTCCACATCAATGGGACATAAACACGCCTATTTGTTTAGTGTCATGTCCATCTTTCTAACCTTGGTCAGGGGTGCCCGGTTCGGGTCAGCGCCTCTCAATGAGGGATACTTAAAGAGGATGATCACATGCCAATACCGGACGATAATGACCTGACCAAAGCATGTTGTGGAACTAATTCTTCTCTTGATCTACAGCGGATGGAAAACAATGCTCATCAGCAACAAATTACCGCACTTTAAAGCGACCCATAGACATACATGCATACGTTTAGATAGAGGCCCGTTGACCTACTTTAATTTATCATATTGTATCGCACGATTTAATGAACTTCTTGCATTTATATTTTGATTGCACGAAGTCAACTTTTAAAACAAAAAGCATGTTTAGTTGTAATGACGTTTCAGGCCTGTTTGAGTGCACTATTCCATAGATGACACTCTGGTCGTTCGGCGCGTCGAATGACACAGAGACACATAACGCAAATTATGAATAACATCATTCATAATATTTTTTTATCGGGCATCCGCACACAGGAGACAGATCTGGGACACCAACATTTTTTTAAATATTATAACTGTATTTTGGGTATTACTCTTGTATTTTTTAAATTATTCTTATTATTACTTCAGCCATGAGGTATTTTTTGCAATAATCCAACAAGGAACATTTTGTAACTTTACTTATCAATATGTTTTCCCACTTGGTCCTGTGTTTACCAAACTAAATAACACAGGCGTGAAATACCAGACTATTTAAAAGAAATTAGACATTTAGTGCACAAATTGTGATTGGCTGAGACGGCGATGGGCGGGACTACAGGGGAAAACTGCCTCATTTTATTGGAGGACATTTGGTCGAGTTTGTGGTGTTAGGTTAGTTTTTTTTCTTTTCTTTTTAGTTTATTGTTAATTTACCTGAATCAAATGGCGACTCTGCATTGATGTGCGGCCCACATTTGGCCCCCGGGCCGCCAGTTGATCGCCGTGCCGTGCCGTGACGTGTGCGTCCCGGTCGGTCCGAGGTGTGAACCGTGTCGCTGTGCTGCTGCCTGTGATCCAGGTCTGTGACCGGGAAGGCCGAGCCCGCGATGCCCGGGAGGCTGTACGTGCACCCGGACTCCCCAGCCACCGGGGCGCACTGGATGAGGCAGCTCGTCTCCTTCCAGAAGCTGAAACTCACCAACAACCACCTGGACCCCTTCGGACACGTAGGTTCACAGTCCCCAGGCCTGTTCACCTATATTATAATTTTATCTAAACATTATACATAGAATATTCCTCAGAGAGTGAGTTTCCAGTCTTTCATATTATCCCCATTTAATAGGAATGGAATGCCAGCCAGTTTTAATCCAGTGTCTCATGGGAATGTGCAAATCCCCCAAAAAGGGAACAAAGAGAGTGTATTTTAAGGGCAGACGTGGAGAAAAACATGCCTTTAAAATTCCTCTCGGAAAAGAAATTTAAACTTTTTTTTTCCTCAAAATTTGTAATTTATTTTTAAAATCATATTATAGTGCTGCGGGGTTTTCTTTGTCTCGAGTGAATGCGTATTATATTTATATATATTTGCTACAATACCTTTTTAATTTTTAATAATTGCTCGTGCCTTAAAAGTTTTTCAAACTAAATGATATAAAGCTTCAACGTGTCGATATTTTTCGAGATTAAATATTAGAATATTACAATACAATATTACAATACAACACCAATATGCATTTACATGAGATTGACAAACAGAGGAAACCCTATTAGAGATTAAAAAAAACAAAAAAAAAACATTGTAAAGAATTATCAATACGCCACACTTCATTGTAGTTATGACCTCTATGCAAAACAGATCAATTGTGTGGCCAGATAATAACCAGACTTTCTAGTGAGCTTGTAACAATATTGTAAACGTTATTATATGGAAATCGTTTGTCTTATGTGGAAATCTAATTAATTTCTAAAGTGTTTTAATGAAAAGATTTTTAAAAAAAATGCTCAAAGTGTATAGGGGTGGATAATGACTTTGTAATTCCAAAAATTCTCTCAAATCCTATCCAGAATGAGAGGTAAAATAAAATAAAGTTTTAAGCCCCTAGTTACAGAATTATTAGAAATAAATAGACAAAAAAAAGTTGGTTCTTTTTTGCATCAAAGGCAGTTATGTACTAATAATAATAATAATAATAATAATAATAATAATAATAATAATAATAATAATAATAATAATAACAACAACAAGAATTCGTTCAAACATAATACTAATATCAATAATAATTAGTAATTGACATGAAAATGCTGGTGGTGAGGACGATCAGAATTTATTTCTAATTACCTGCAGGTCCTTAAAATGTCTTAAAATGTCTTCAATTTCAGATAATGTTTTCTTTTTTGCCTTTGTATGTATTATTTTTCCTGATTTAGATTTGGTTTTTTTTTCCTCCCTACTTTGTTTTGCACAGCTGTCGGACTTTTACCGTTTCTCTGCACTGTCCATGACTGCATGTGACGAATAAAAACCTTGAATCTAAATTCAGTTTTACAAATATTAGCCTTTAAAAGTCATTAAATAGTGTCAACTTTGAATTGACCAGAATCGAATAGATTTTATTCTAATTTTATTTATCCGTCCTTTTTTTGTGTGTCAAAATTAGTCAAGTTCTTCTGCATCAGCGTCAACATTTCTGATATTATAAACCCTAAGCCTACCACTGAACCAATACCTTTATCCCTACCTGCAACACTTACAATTAGAACGAATACGAGAGAGGCGATACCCTGCTTTTGAGCGTATATAAATCAGATGAGCACAGGAATGTGCTGTGCGTACAGAACTTGTGGTAATGAATGTGTTATTGACTCGCTTGTGTTTGTGTCACCAGCACCCTGATCTCCTCCTTCCTCACGGTGCTGCTGAGTCTGTGTGTTCTGTTCCTGTCTACTGGGGCCAGCATCACCTTGTCCCTGGGCCTGGCATCCTGGTGTGACACCGTCACAGATGACAACACACGTCCGTACAGGTAGACCAGTTATAATGTTTCTGAACAGGGAAGGTGGGTTTACGGTCAAATCTTTCAACTCACAGAGAGAGTGGATATATTACCTGTTTGTACTTGGAAAAAAAAAAAAAGTTTTATGGATGGTTACAAATGCTATGGTCTTCTCTTGGTACCAAAGATATCTTGTCTTCCCTTTGGTAATAAAAATATATCTTCTGATTTTCTGTTTGTGGGTCCTTTGGGCCAAAAACTAGTGGGGTGCATTTGATCAAATAGTATGAACACAATAGTGTTGTAATGCAATACACTGTTTCTGTTTTTCTGTTTTTAGTAGACTATGATAACGGCACACATTAGACTAATGCCGAAAATATGACATTGTTCATTTTTGGCAGCGGTAGACAGTAAGGCAGTAAGTAGTTTGGCTCTGGTGAGTGACTTGGACTCATGCGTTATGATTGTTCTTTGGTTTTGTGTAGCTGTGCTGAGTCCCAGTCTGTCCCCTTTTACCTGGACGTTGACACCTCTTCTTTCTACACAGAGCTCACTCTGGCACAGGTACGTGGAAAACACTCTCAGGAAGTGATTTGCACATGCAGGAACACACTTACACATAATCATACACACATGCAGATTGTAGAAACACATCCACAGATCAACATGTACACACAGGTCGCTTTGGCTATCCTAACCGATTTACTGATTCAAATTCTATTCATGAATAATTTTTTCAATCAAAATCAAATTTATCGATTACTACTGTATGGATTGCCTGAGGCAATAGGGCTACTTACAGCAAGTTAACTCTGTTTAGTCAAAAGATATTGCACTTCAGTTACTTATGTTGTCTCATGCTTACTTTTCAAACCAGTTAAGACACTTTTGACAAAACATAAACCGTACAACTCTAGTTCAACACTGTGTTGAGTCAACAGGTGAAAGGTCAAAATTACAGCTTTGGTGCAAGGAATTTCTTAATCATCATTCATGTAGCAGTCCTTTCCTTCTGTGGCTACATTGTGGCCTTGGCAATCTTGGGATTTTGGAATTGCAAATATATGTAGAGAAACATCCAGCTTATCAACCTCAATAAGAGTAAATGTTAGTGTGGTGGCTTATCGATTCAGAATCCCGATCTTGCACACAAGTTAGATTTGTTTTTCACAGCGATGGTTGTATTCTATAAACACACTTTTACACATGCATAGACAATTATGCATGTATACACATAAAGTACACTGTATGGTCTTCTCCTTGCCTTTCTGTCTGACTGATCCAAGCATATGAATGATCTTGTGTTGCACTTTGTCTCCCTCTCCGCTCAGGCTGCTCTGTGGGGTGTGACGGCTCTGTGGCTGACCCAGTCCATTCTGTCCTTCCTGCGTCTCTACCACTCCCACAGCCAGCACATCAGCGGGCCTTGTTTGCCCCGAGAGAAGGAGCTGCTGCTGAGCCACACTCCCTCTGATGGCTCCCCTTCTCCTCCCCATCCTCCAGCAACACCCACCATCTTTGTCTAAGCTCCATCATACTAAGTATACGGCATTTGAACACAATGGGTGAAATTACTCCTTTAAACCAACATCATCATTTGTCTATAAAGAATCGCTCTTGACTGGACTAATTAGATTACCTTAAAAATGAGGGTCACAAGTGACCACTACCAGCCGTGCGCTATGGTCATAGGCGGTGGACAAAATAACTGAAACACTGCATGAAAAAAAGCAAAGTGAGTCAACTAACGAGTTCTAAAGAAGCCAAGTAGTTCAAATAGTGGAGTTGCAGCTGTCACAGAAACGGCAGAATTATTTAATGTGTAAAGGGAAACAGTTTCAGTAATCATGACAGCAGATGCCAAACGTGGACAAACTGCATCAGCAAAGTGACTCAGTGGAGGAAAGTCAAACCACCGACAGGGATAAACGGACACTATAAAGCATACATAGATAAAGAGTCAATAAAAATGTAAAGCCTAAAGATGAAAAATGAACCCTACTCGTCCTCTAGGTCCTTGATATTACAATATTTTTAGGTGTTTCTATTGTTTTGTCCACTCGCTAGAGACATAAAAATGACCAATTTAATTAGATAAACTGAAGCCAAATCTGAAAGTGAATTGGTGCGGCAGCGCGACACTTCGCTCCTCATTAGTGTCAACATGTTTTCCGAGTTCCAAAGATGCTTCTAATTTAGTACTCTCAACACTTGTATTTCCTCCTCGCGTTATCCTTATTTCAATACCATTAATATGTTTTTATAAGTCGACACGGAAATTGAAATAGGGTCAGACCTCTTGTTCCCATTGATTTAGCCTTGTCCAAAACTTTTTTAAAAACCAACAATTTAAAAACCAAAAGTCTTTCACTTCAAAAGGGATTGAAGATTGAAGAAGGAAAATTGCAAGGAAGGAAAAATATCTTGTGTCGACGCTGTTGTATCCCGTGTCCTCCTAATGACCACAGGGTTGTTCAGGACCATGTGATCATCAGGAGAAGTTTGTTATTCTCTATTTTGTGTGTTTAATGTTTACATAAGAGACGGCACCACATGCTACCAGGGACCTTGCATGACCGCGGGTCGATCTGTCTAATATGCATGGCTGTAAGTTGTTATTGTGATTATGTGATTATTTTGATGTTATGCGTGATGACGTACTGACAGTTTGTCATTGGGGAGAATACGCTGTTGTTTACTATCCTGAGAGTAATATTCAGACATTGCACTGAAGCGCTTTCATTGTGAAGCATGTGGTGAGAGTGTGTGACTGAGCCACTATATAACAGAAACAAGCTCACTGTGTGAGCACGACTTGAACGTTCTATTGTGTGATGTTTCTGCCTCCTCTTCTTGTGACGATGCTTAATATGAAGCTGTTTGTGAGGACGCAACTGCTGTCAGGGACATGAATCATGAAGCATACAAATCTACTCTCAGATTAGCCATGGTCAATTGAAAGCCCGTAGCATTTAATCCCATGCAATGTGGGATCATATTGTAGTGATCAAGGACGGTTTTAATGCTGAGGAAGATTTGTGCTGAGCCAATAAAGAGTCAAAAGAGGTGCAATAAAAGTAAGGGAATCTTAAACTTTGCTTCACCAGAAAGAAGTGATCCAAAGTTGTTGCTAAAAATCACTTTCAGTCTTTTGATTGAAGCAGTTGTAATGACACGCAGATGGTGGATCAAGAAATCTGAAGGAAAGGGAAAAAACTTTGTTAATGTTAAATTGATGTTATTTCTTTGTTTTGTTTAAAGCAGACCGCAGTATTGATTTGTGTACGACCTACACCTTGTTGTGTGTTTCTTTTGTATTTGTATTTGTCCATTAAACCCTACTCCTTATGAATGAATATTGCCTTTTATTAGTTCTGCCACATGCTAAAAGAGCAACCAATAGACTCAGCGAGTTATTGGTCTATAGTGTGAGAACACTGAGACCTGAGTTGTAACACTGGACGAACCACTCAGCGGGCGTGTCTCTTTGTTTGCTTATTTCCACAGCGTTCCGGAATCAACTTTTGAACATTTCACCAAGTTACGTCTGGTATATATTTTAAGTCGGCACAATATAGAATAACAGTACGGCACATATCATTTATTCCTCTTCACAAGGAAATGATAGAAAATTGGGCAGGCCCCAGCGAGAATTGAACTCGCGACCCCTGGTTTACAAGACCAGTGCTCTAACCACTGAGCTATGAGGCCTTGGTGTTGGACAAGATCACATTACAGTACACTACAGTGCACAGGAAGGCAGGCGTGCCATGAACAGGGCTTCCCTATGGAAGTGGCAAGAGGGGTCAGGGGTGGGAGTCATGGGAGAGAGTGGTGTCAAAGGTAATTTCATAACATACAGGTTGGAGATAAGATTGGAGTAGGAATATCAGTGGCTTGGAACAAACGCCAAGAAGGAGTTATGGCTAGATGGCAGTTAGGGTGCTGTGAGTGCAACGAAACACTTCACAAAATTGGGATAAACAGATGGTGTTTTATTACATTGCACACCATGTAATAGGGATGGCACAATCTAAGTTGAAGGTGAAGGGAATCCAAGCGTTCAGTATAAAAACAGCCAGGTATTGGTCTGTGAAAAGCCACTAACCTAGGGGATATGGACCAGGGTTGTCAAAGATACGGCCCGTGGGCCAGATTTGGCCTCCAGAGGGGTCCAATCCATGTCTTTATGTCCATATCTTTTATGTTTATGTATCTTTAATCCATATCATACCTAACCCTTACCCTTTGATGATTTGGGGAACTGTTGAAAAAAAAATTATGAGTAAATATTTGATATATTATATATTATGTTCTCCCATTAACTAAATTATTCACATTCAGTTATTATCTATATGTCTGCAATTAGTATTGATACAACTGAATTAATTACAGTATAGTTGATAAGATAAGATAGATCCTCCCCGGTTCCTGCGGTAACTCTTGGTTCCGAAAGGTGGCGCTAAAGCTACAAATGTTGTTGTCAACCACAGCCAATTACACGAAGAGGAAGAATCAAAGCTTTCTGCGCCATATTGAAATTTGTGTTTTGCTTCGGATGTTTTTATTTTTATGTTTTTTAACTTTATTAGAAGAAAATCAGTACATTCCAGTATCGCGTAGGAATATCGAATCTGCATTCCTCAGAACAATATAAACAGATACAAAACAGCAAGGCTATATTGCCACTGAATAAAAATAGATACATAAATAAAAAAAAAAAAGTATAATAAAAGTAAAGTAATAAAAAGTAATAAAAAATAAACAAATCAATCAATCAATCAATCAATAATTATAATAATAATAGTACATGTACAAAATAAATATACTTAAGCATCTGCACATTCCAGCTCTCAATGTAACAGTCCTCAACATTTCTGTACACAGCCATTTGAATGTACCACACATCATTTCTATTTTGAGACCCCACCAGCAAATCACACCTTTGACCCATGTGGTACCAGAGTCAATAATTGAATAATTCATACAAAGCAACAAACATTCCATCTTGGTCAAAGCACCAGATATTGTGACATATTATGACACTTTTTATTTTGACTGGTGTGTATCAGCTAATATTAGTAGAGAAGACAAATACTTTTTTCATTCATTTCTAAAACAAGTTAGTGAGGGTTTCTGATTCCTCCATTTAGACGAATGAATGTGAAATTTACCCATAATTATGGTTATATTGACCATATCAGATATTTTTTATCTTTATCTTTAGGTTATCTTTGTATATTAGAATTTGGTGTGCGTCAAACGGTGAGACATTTTCCATTTTAATACCTAGAAAATCATTCAGGTTCTGCTAAAATTGTAATGTGACTGGACATAAATAAAAGAGATGGTCTATAGTTTCAGGTTCTTCAAGACAGAAGCAACGGAGATCAACTTCAAATCCAAATTCTTCTTCTTAGCGTTTCTGCTGCTGGATAATATCTCTTAATAATTTTAAACTGTATTTCTTTGGCCATTTTAAATATTTTGAATATTTATCTGCGATTGTTAAATAATTATCACATATTCTGATGTTTGTCTCGCTTGTATAATCATGGGAAACAACATTTGAGAATTTTCCCGATAGTTTTGTTATTATCCTCCCTATCACTGATAAGCATTTGGCCACGTTTTGCTTCGGACGTGAGGAGTACGATGAAACGATGGCGCGCGTTCCAGTAGAAGCCACAAGTCCGTTTCAGATCAACCTTGTTTTAAGAAAAACACGTTTTATTCGCGATGTCGCGGAGAAGTACTACATTACCCACAATCCTACTGATTGGTGGCGCTCGCCGACGTCGGCTCACTGACGTCGGCAGTGACGTCACGACGTTTACGGCTCCCACTGAACTCGGTTGTTTACGTTGCGCTCACCGCCGATTCCGACACTATCGTTAGCGATACAAACACGATAACAACGACAACGGTTAAATCCAGGAAGAAGCGCTAAACTGTCGTTAGGTCGGAAGTCGTCGGAAAAGTATCGTTCGCAATGGTTTATGGGATATGTAGTTCCTTAATAATTGTGTACACCGTGTTGTACCTTTGCCCTTTATTTCCGTTTTTAAAAAGATGATTTTTTGTTTTTGTTTTTGCTCCGAATCAAATGTTTTCTGGTCACGATTCACCTGCCAGTCGGTTGGCGTGGTTGGTTCCAGGCTTAAAACTCTTTATATGAGAATTTTCTGAAACGTCAATGGGAGTGAATGAATGGGAAATTCACTTCCGGAATCGGAGCCGTTCAAAAAAGTGGGCGGGCACGCGCAACAGCCGGAGGACGTAGGTTTCTTCACTTTCCTAAACGGTTGCTCCGCGCGGCTCTGAGGACGGAGGACGCGGGGAGCGACCGGGATACAACCGCGACGGGAGATGAAGCTCGCGGAAATCAAAAAGTGCAAAGTGGCGGAGCTCCGGTCCAGACTGCGGGAGCTGGGTCTGGAGACCGCGGGGCTCAAGGCCGAGCTGGTGGGGCGTCTGTGGTCTGCGGTGGAGGCTG
>OMKR01047142.1:7943-24032 GCA_900302355.1 Cyttopsis rosea | reverse complement strand
GAAAAAGTGTTTGCCCCCTTCCTGATTTCTTACTTTTTTGCATGTTTGTCACACTTAAATGTTTCAGATCATCAAACAAATTTAAATATTAGTCAAAGACAACACAAGTAAACACAAAATGCAGTTTTTAAATGAAGGTTTTTAGCCCTGTGTGAAAAAGTGTTTGCCCCCCCTGTTAAAACATAACTTAACTGTGGTTTATCACACCTGAGTTCAATTTCTCTAGCCACACCCAGGCCTGATTACTGCCACACCTGTTCTCAATCAAGAAATCACTTAAATAGGACCTGCCTGACAAAGTGAAGTAGACCAAAAGATCCTCAAAAGCTAGACATCATGCCGAGATCCAAAGAAATTCAGGAACAAATGAGAAAGAAAGTAATTGAGATCTATCAGTCTGGAAAAGGTTATAAAGCCATTTCTAAAGCTTTGGGACTCCAGCGAACCACAGTGAGAGCCATTATCCACAAATGGCGAAAACATGGAACAGTGGTGAACCTTCCCAGGAGTGGCCGGCCGACCAAAATTACACCAAGAGCGCAGCGACGACTCATCCAAGAGGTCACAAAAGACCCCACAACAACATCCAAAGAACTGCAGGCCTCACTTGCCTCAGTTAAGGTCAGTGTTCATGACTCCACCATAAGAAAGAGACCTGCATGGCAGAGTTCCAAGACGAAAACCACTGCTGAGCAAAATTAAGGCAATTAAGGCTCGTCTCATTTTTGCCAGAAAACATCTTGATGATCCCCAAGACTTTTGGGAAAATACTCTGTGGACTGACGAGACAAAAGTTGAACTTTTTGTGTGTGTCCCATTACATCTGGCGTAAAAGTAACACCGCATTTCAGAAAAAGAACATCATACCAACAGTAAAATATGGTGGTGGTAGTGTGATGGTCTGGGGCTGTTTTGCTGCTTCAGGACCTGGAAGACACCACTGTGTGTGTGTGTGTATGTGTATGTGTATGTATATATATATATAATATATATATATATATATATATATATATATATATATATATGTATATGTATGCATACACACACACACTGTTGACACGGAGAACATGGAGACAGTCGGTCGTTTAGTCGGCACATTTTAACATCCCTAGTTTGTACATGTTTTTAAATAGCATAAATGGACTGTAAAGTCCAATAAAAAAAAGACAGCAATTAAGTTTTTTTTAAATTGTATTGTCAAGCAGACAGACTGACCAACACCGTCATAATGTTGCATGCACCTGACAAATTGAACTGTTTGTATTACAGTTTGTGGGGGGGGCTATCCACATAAATGACAGTTTTCCGAGTTACCATGAATGCAGCATCACTTCTGATACGAATTACAGTTTTCCGAGTTCAGTCAACGCACCATCGCTATTCGCTTGCTCCTTTTTGGAGCACTTTCAACCGCCCTGTCCGCTTCTCCTATCGTAACAGATCCACACACTAAAAAACCAGAGCACAGAGAGGGGGATTCCCCTCCTCTCATTACAGTTGACCATTTCCCCTTTTCAGGAAAGGGTGACAGGAGGGCCCAGCTGCACACAGATCCTGACAGCTTTTATGACGGCTTTACTTGGATTGTAACCTTGACGATCTAAAATCAACATCGAAACAAAATAGCTAAATTGGCTGTGTTGTGGTTGAGGTACATAGACTACCATTAGTTACATACAGTGTCATCATTTATTTACAGCTCATTCTGCTTTTGAAGGCTCTCACCTACGCTCGGATCTCAAAGGCACTAGCCTAAACTTTATATTCCTTGGACATTCTCTCGTGTGTGTTTTAGAAGCCTCTAGCATTTTTTTGGCCGCAATCCTTTTCTTGGTCACTAACAGGGATTTGCAAATGTCGAATAACACCAATGTAACAAATAAGTATGAAGATCGACCGATCTATTGGAGCAACCAGACCGCACAAGACGGTTGACAATGGCCCAGATCTGGTTGCCCGGCCTAACTGGACAACCTTTATTGTCACGCCCTGGTTAAGGGTCCTAAAAAGTTCTCAGCAACTCACCGTTTTATCCTCTTTATCTGTATCACCCCTCCCCCACCTCTACCCCTCACTCTCTCTTTCTCAGGTATGGCCTCAAACGTTCTCATCAACCCATCACACCTGCACCCAGCCCAGACAAGTGCCTTAGCAACCAGCGGCAGCAGCAGACACCGCGGCCAGCGCTGCGTCACTGCTAGCAGAGCCTTTCAGCAGCGACCGCCGCCAAAGACCTACGTCATCGGCGTCAACTACGGTATCGCCTACCCAAACAACGTGCTGCCGTCCTGCGCCGAGGCCGACCCGCCACGACTGGGAGGAGGGCAGGAGCTGCCGTGGTTCCAGAGGGAGGAGGAGAAGAATCGGGAGAGCCGTGCGGAGGAAGCCGCCCGAGTCCAGAGCCGAGACGCGGGAGGGGTTGAGGGAAGGGGAGGAGCAGGAGAAGGCCTGGCCTACGGGGCCTGGGCGGGAGCAGAGGAGCCACGGGGGAGCGGTGTGGACCCCCCGACATGTGAGCGGAGGACGGGCGGAGACGCACGGGAGAAGAACCGCGGGGCAGCGATGCAGATAGTGGAGGAGGCCGCTACACTGCCTCCCCCCGTAGCCATGTTGCAGAGTGGCGCTGACGCTGTCGGTGGAGGGGCGGGGCCCACCGCCGGGGCCAGAGCTGAAGGCCCCATTAGGGCAGCAGAGTGCAATGCGGTTCCGACGACTGTGGCGGCGGTGACAACGACAGCGGGTAGAGCGGGCTCAGCAGACGGGGACTACCAGCTGGTGCAGCATGAGGTCCTGTGTTCAGCCAAGAACAGCTACGAGGTGCTGGAGTTCCTGGGCAGGGGGACCTTTGGCCAGGTAGTGAAGTGCTGGAAGAGGGGCACCAACCAGGTTGTGGCTGTGAAGATCCTCAAGAACCACCCGTCCTATGCACGCCAGGGCCAGATCGAGGTTATTATTTATTTATCTATTATTACTGCACAGGTGGGATGATGGGATAAATGTCACCTGCGATGAGTGGTTACCTCTTCATGACCTTAATTTCTTCCTCTCTTTCTGTTCCTGTTCTTCATGCTGTATAGAATTAAGATTTATCAGTCTGTTTGTTTTCAGTCCATCTGTTTTCAAATAAGTAGTCTGGACTTTCTGTTTGGCTCCTTCTATTGTGTTAATAATCCCACATCACTTGGCCTCAACTCACCCGCCTTCCTTCCCAACCACCACTGCGCTCATGAAACTCAGGTGGGCATACTGGCCCGTTTGAGCGGGGAGAACGCTGAGGAGCACAACGTGGTGCGGGCCCTGGAGTGTTTCCAGCACCGCAGCCACACCTGCCTGGTGTTTGAGATGCTGGAGCAGAACCTCTATGACTTCCTCAAGCAGAACAAGTTCAGCCCACTGCCGCTGAAGATCATCAGGCCCGTCCTGCAGCAGGTACACTCGTGTTCAACGTCAGCCACGTTCATACAAACCCCAGTTCTCCAAAATCACTGGCATTTTCCTCCTTTTTCTGACTACTCTGTCGCTCTTCTTTTCTGTCGTCAAATATGCATTGCTGACGTAACGGCTCCCCCTTAATGCACTTTGCCTCCCTCTGTTAAATTTACAGATGTGTTATCAGGTGTTGCTGTTTTCGGGCCCGACCAATTTATTGGTAGGCCGATATTTGGCTTCCGAAGTTGCCTGGATCCAGACCTTTGAATCCGCCCACTCCACCGAGTTGGCTGATTCTTCTGGTCTGGCATCATGATACGAAACAGTTTCTCGGTTGAAAGATGATCGATACAAAGAGCGCCGCGGGGTTACTAACTATTAGCCAATCAGCGCCACAGGCAGGACTAACGCCGATGTCAAGCTGTGTGCCGCCCCGAACCAAGGAGGAGTAATAACAACAATGGCGACCAACAAGATAGACACTGCTATCAAGGCTGTTCTAAATCGATTAAAAGTACAAATTACTGTGAAATCATAGACGGCATGTCTTCTCAATATCCCCCGACATCATACTTTGTTTTTACTTAGCTCTGCTCCACTCTTTAAAACCCTGGCAAAACCAGTATGTTGGCATGGCTGCGCATCAGTGTCAACTTAAAATGACGTTATATTCAGGCGGATACATTGGTCTCTAGTGATTGATTAGGGAAAATCGAATCCCCCTCCCCCACGGAAATCAGTTAGAGTGGAGCCAATGTCAGACTGAAGATGGAAATAGAGTGTAACGAGTTGACAATTCTGTCTGATATCGGGCAAGTTCGGTATCAGTATCGGTTGAAATTTCACAGATAAAGTGCCGATAAAGGTTATATCCTACCAATGGTTATACCACGCATGAACAGATTTAGAAGCCACGAGTAGTAAGAAGTAAGTGAAGTTCCAAATGTTCTTATGACTTTCCATTAGGGTTGAGTGATATGTCAAAACTTTCCGACACCATCAGCCCCACAATCGGCGATTGCCATATTCATGCCATTGGTGCAGTGCGTGTCGGGGGTGGGGCCGCTTGGGTGGAACAAGGATTTTCAGCAAATGCAATCATGAAAGAGCTTGTTACGAAAAATACTACAAATGTGTCCCTATGTGGGATTATTTTGGTTTGTGATTCGTTTCAGTGTGTCGCTGAACTACAACTCCCAGTAGCTCTATGGCGGCACATATTATATAAATCAGAATTAGGGATGTTCCCAACAATTTAATTTCCCTGACTTTTAAATGGACGTTTATATTTTGACTAGTCTAAAAGTCCAAAAAAATATTGTGTATATTATGAAAAAAATATTGCGTATATTATTAAAAAAAATATTGCGTATGTTATAATAATAATAATCAGTAAAAAATAATCTGTGTCTTACCTGCAGTAGATTGTGGTCTTTGCGCTCCCAGTTTGGAGAAGTGGACACAGACTGCCGGCAGAGTGTATTGCTGCAGACAGGGCCAACAGAAAAACATATTTTAGTCACCTAAAAAAGGCTCACCTAAAAATATCTATCAGTTTAAGTGTACGCTATATTTAGAATACTTCACTGCTTTATCTTGCTGTCAGACAGCCCTTTCATTTGGCACTACATTTTCTCAACCGTAGAACTTACGTATTATATATAATACAGTGCGCTGATGCGTAAAAATACGGAAGTTCTACGGTAAAATAAATAAAATGTGATGTCATGTTTCTAAATTCTACTGTTGTTAAACAATGTAGATTTGTTTCAGGTGGAGTTTAAATTAACCGCTTTATTCAATTTACAAACATTTTCATGGACATTCATTCAGTGGCCCTTCCCACGAGGGTTTGGATAAACAAGGTTCTACTGTATTGTATGCTGTCACAGCTCAATTTGATACGCATTAGGCCACGGACCTTATTTGATAAGCTTCTGTCTCTGGGACCCCACTTTGAGATTTATATAGTTAAATATGGTTCCCTATACTCTTATTAGGGACATAACAGTGAAATGATCAAAACAGTAATTATTGTACTTTCTGATGGTGCTAATGTCTCGTAAATGAAATGACGAAGTTTATCATGGAAATTCCACTGCGTGGTCAGTGAGATAAACCCTTGCTATCGAGAACAAACCTTGTTAAGTTAGCTAGAACGTACTTTATTTTGCAAAATAGAGTAATACAGTGATACCCTTTGTAACAGCGTTGCAGTAGTCTCTCTCCATACATTTGTCCGGAGGGAGTCCTTCATACAATAAGCCGGAGAATAACAAGGCACAGACATAACTCAAAGGGTAGTGTGATCCTCCTAGTTATGTGAGCCTAGGTTATATGAACAAAGCATCAATTATTGCATTTTTCATCATTGGTCACAAGTTTAACTATGAATCATTTTGCTGGAACCTCTGAAAGACAGCTAAAAGACCCCTGGCAAGAGCCACTGTTTTAGCACGTGTAAGCATTGAATCTAGCAGGGCTAGATTGAGCTTGCAGTTATCAAATTTAGTAGCAGTACATACAGTAATGTTACTTTGTTAAAATACTTTATTTTACATCAATTCTTTATTTACAATTATTTTACTGTTTTACCCAGGTGTTAGAGTACAAATGTGTAAGTACACCGCACTTATCGGGGGATAAATACATTTCAAATTTATTTGCACCTGTAGGTGGCCACTGCCTTGAAGAAGCTGAAGTCTCTGGGTCTAATCCACGCCGACCTGAAGCCTGAGAACATCATGCTGGTGGACCCCGCCAGGCAGCCCTACCGGGTGAAGGTCATCGACTTTGGCTCGGCCAGCCATGTCTCCAAGGCTGTCTGCTCCACCTACCTACAGTCCCGATACTACAGGTCAGAGACTCACCACATCGTGTAGGGGGAAAAAGCACAAACTCTTCCAAATGGGGTAGATGGCGACCTGCCATGTTGTTCTGATTCCATGGGGGAAGATTGTTGAGGGGCGTGTACAAGGGTGTTTCCCACACTCATGTTTTTGGCTTTTCCTGTTATGTAATGCAGGGGAGTGTTCTGTAATAACTCGCAAATTCTGGCTATTAGCTCTGTGGTATGCACACTCTGGGTTTTTCTCTCTCTCTGTCTCCCCCCTCATTCTTTTCCTCTGCTCTCTTGATTCCATCTCATTTCCCTCCCTCTCTCGCATGTTCTCTGCCGCTCTAATGCTCCACCACTCTGTGTGTGCTATCTACGTTCGTAAGAGTCACCCCCTAACCATGCCTCTCGATGTTCACCGAACTCACCACAGGACCGGAGATGTACAAAAAGACTAATATGTGAAACAATGTTGGTAACCGTGTAGCAGCTCCGCTTGACTAATTCCAGAGTTTTTTTTCTTATTTCGTATGTTACCCAGAACTACGATCACCAGCCCCTTTGTTAGCTAACAGGCTAAAAACAAGCTGTATTCTGGGCTTGTGAGGCTGCTAGCATAGCAAAAAGGGTGTTTCCTCCTGTTAATTGATTTCTGTCAGCAGGAGTGTTGCAGAATGTTGATCGGCAGGGATTCAAACCCTGTGACGTGTTGTATAATAGTCGGTGGGGAATATCTGATACAAGGCTCTCATATTGAGCTGCACTGTGCCAGTTGTCATCTATAGAACTCCACTTCAAAGTTAAATGCGGCGAAAAACAGGACAATAGGACCTTGGATAAGTTTTATGTCACCAATATTTACACACTTTGTTCTAGGAGTGATCTGTGCTGGTAATCGGATGTAATTAACACTGCGTGGGAACAAATCAAAACAGATTTCCTAATTTCTTAGGATCTGGCTCAAAGGCGTTATTATATTGCACCTCATAATGATGTTGCACTTCCATATCAGCCATCTAGGCTTTTGTGGCAAATGGCGTCTCCCCTTTTCACCCATTGAATTGTACCATTGTACAGATTTCTTTTTCGTTTGTCCTAAGCAAGTCACAGCAAGTAAGGTGATACTAGCGATTCCTTAGGGCTCAGCCATTGTGCAGTCAGTTGTACGTGCTGTTGATATGTTGGCTCGGTTTCCACCTTCAAGCTACCATAACTTCAGTTCCCCTTTTTTATAATAAAGTGGATAATATGTTTTGAATGCTCATGCTGTGAAAAATCAGTTAGGATTGGGCACGCAAAAAAAAACATTCAGGCTATCTAGATGACATATAATATTTGGCGCGTGTCTCCTCCGTACCCCTAAAATGTTCAGTATTTTCTCTGCCTGCCTCGCTTAGCCAGAAAAGTATGAATGTTGGACCATAGTTGTTGCATAACAAAAAGGCTCTGTGGTTGACCAGGTTAAGTGTCCATATGCTTGCGTGTGTGCTTGTGTGGTTTTCTTTCTGTGTGTTATCTTTCAGTGGTCTCAGGGCCAGGCTGTGGTCGTGGTGCACTTTAAAAATGGTCTAGCAGTTGAAGAGCAAGGAGGTCAGCGAGGACATGAAAGGCCACAAAAGAATGTAGCATGCTAAGCCTGCATTTAGACCCAGGAATAACAGTGTGTGTGTGTGTGTGTGTGTGTGTACGTGTGTGTACGCCCCTGTCCAGTAGGGTTGCCGCAGTTATCGGCGTTACACGGTGTTCGGGCATACGGCGATTACATTCATTACGTGCCCCCACCGTCGCTTTGCTTTTTTAATATAGAAATTTTCGTGTATCAGCGCCCACGTTCATCAAATAAAAAAACTAATTTGTTAAATTCTAAGCGTGTTATCAATACTTACTTACTTACAATTATAATGTGCAAGTGTCTGCTCTGTCCGGGCACATGTCAGGTGTAAAAAAAAAAATTAAAATAAAAAAAACTCACAAACACACAAGTCTTGGTCGACCAACTGTCGTCCGTTTTTTCCGATTAGTCGAAAATTTTCTATACGACACACCCTATTTGTTTTAATAAATACAACTATATGCACACTGCGCTTGTCTCATGTTTTATAACTTTCTTAAGTGAATGATGCAAATGAGTAACAACAAGCTATTTTTGTTATTCCTAATTACCCGCTCCATCTATGCGTGAGGGGCCGGGACCGGCTCCTCTGCCTGCCTCACACACACACTCGAGGATGCCGTGTGAGTGACAGTGGCGGAGAGAATGAAGAATTAAGTCTGGTTAAATCTCACTAGAGTTGATGGCGACCATGCACCAGTGCAACCTGTCTTTTTCATGTAAGGGAGGATCCGCAGCGTTCTTTTCTTAATTTGTTTTAGTTTTTTCTCTTAAAAAAAAAAAAAAAGAACTGATAAGAGTTCCGTTACTGCTAGTACCTGATGTTGTTGCGTAATTTCCCCAAGCGCTCCGTTCAGCCATGTTTTTTTTGTTTTTCTGAGCTACACATGACACAACATATACAACCTGTGCAAGTGGCAACGAAAAGCCAATCATTTTGGACTATCTAAAGCTGACCTATCACCTCTAGCCAATCATGTTTGTCATTTTTTTTCGCGCACAACTGCTCGACCAAAAATCTCGGTCGACCAACAGTCAGCCCATCGACCAAACAATCGACCAGTCGACTAAATGGGGTCAGCCAGACTAATTTGTAAAATACTAAGCGTGTTATCAATACTTAGTTGGACAACGGACGCTACAATTATAAACGGAAAGTGTCTGCTCCGTCCGCGCGCGCAACAGTAGCAGAGTCAGATTTCACTTAAAATGTCCGACTGGTGTTGTCATGAGTTTATTAACCGGTGGGAAAAATTCCTCACCGTGGCATCCCTACTGTCCAAGAAGCTGCCACAAATGGTCGATACACGGTGCGTGCTGCAGAATGTACTTTAACTTTTTTCACACTCACTAAATGTGAGTTCTATGTAAATTCTATGTGTAGACAGATTGGTTTGGCCAGGCCAGCAAGTTCACCCCTGATTTAACAAAAGTCCGGTAATACTGTGATGATGAGAAGGAAAATCTTCTTCCATTGTTTTCTTTTTTTGCATTTTAATTTAGACGGCAGACTCATAAACCTGGTTTGAACTCACAACAAATGTAGGCGCTGCCTCCACACAATATTAGTTCATAAAATCTTGTTATTTCACAATAACAGGATTGCCAGTAATTCAACATTATACAGGGCCAGCTTGGCTGTGGTATAAGCACGAACAAGGGAGGTTACAATGCCCAGTATGTTTCTTTCATGTTTCATATGTTGCTGTTCTAATGCAAACTGCCAGTTTGATGTGATTTTGGCCAGTTCGTCGTGTCTGTTTTCTACCATACAGGTTACATCGGACCCATAAACCGATCAATAAACGCTGTTTTGCCTCAGTCTGTTCCTGGCCACAAGCACACATACTGGTTTTAAACGTACATAACACCAGCAAAGGCAAAGTAAAATTTTGAAAGTGATGCATGGCAAAACACAATTTAATCCCGAGCTTGCTTGTTTGCTACCCCTCACTTTTTAGTCTTGTTTCTTTCTGCCTACTTCCCCTTTATAAACTTCCCTCTAGAATTGGCACACTTTTAACTGTTCCAATATCGGATAGAGAAAAGAGATTTGTGGCAACAAACACCTGTGATGTGCTGTTTTACTTCCAAACACCCTGGGAACCTTCATCATGGACATCAAGAACCAGGACATTTTATATCAAAATCGGGCCTCTTACCAGGAAGCTAGAACTGGGTCGTGGTTGGATCTTCCACCAGGAAGACCATGATCCAAAGCAAATATTTTTTATTTTTTATTTTCTTTGCAAGACCGCCACCAATCCCCCTCTTTGGAGAATGATCTGACCATGTTTTGGTCTATAAACAACTAATCATCATTACTGCTCCAAGAGGGGGAGAATCACCACGGGTGAGACAAATAAACATAGAAACAACAACATGTACTTGGAAAAACATAAACATAGAAACATCAGACGACAACATGTATTTACAAAACATAATTTAATCGAAAGCAAACTTCTAAATCCACACAAAAATGGCTCAGACCTCAGAATTAAGTTTTTGCCATGGCCTTCCCAGTCTTCCGACATATAAAGCCCCACTGAAAAGCAATGGGTTGATTTCCAGAGGAAAGTCCACAAGGAAGGACCTCGGTCTGTGAAGGACCTGGAGAGATTCTGTACAGAGGAACGGTCTCTGATCCCTTGCTCTGTCTCTCTTCATCAAGCAAAGAGGTGTAATGCATATTTGCAGTGACACACCATTTATACTTGAGTGTACGCTTGTGTGCCAACTTGCACAGCTAAATGCGTGTGTGTGTAGGGAGGTGATTATGTAATGTCGGGTAAAGCCTAGCTTGTGTACACGACTTTACATGCAGGTTGAACCAGATTATCAGTGGATTTCCATTCTTTGGCCATGAACGAACCCTGCTAGACTTTGACCACAAAGTAAAGAAAATGCAAAGCCATAAATGAGTTTTTTGTAGTGACTGGGAATTTTGTTTCTCTCCACCTCAACCATTACCTGTTGTAACCTTTATTCTTGCTCAGCGAAGTGACTAAAAAGGCAACTGACGTCGTTGTCCAGAGGTCAGTCCTCCGCAGCAGTTGAGTCTTGTAGATGGAAGGCTGTGGCAGAAAGCTCTCGTCACTCGTCATGCTCTTATGCACGGTTGCCATAGGAGCCGTGACACAGCAGGCCTCGGTGTGGTGACTGTTATGTTCTGTGGGGGCCGGTGACGTAAATCCACCTCCCACAGTGAAAACGGAGCACTGGGCTATGTGAATAATTTAGCAAAGCAGATCAGGTGAAAAGGAGTGAGGGCTATCGACTTAGCAGGCATTTGAGATCGAGGCTCGTTGTTCCCGGTTCCCTTCATGTAGGTGGAACTGCTTTCTCCCAGATTAGTTTTATTCATTTGAATTATTAAAACTGCAACTACTACTACACAGTGGACTATAGGAAGGTCTTAATTTCCACTAGTAATGGAGAATAGTAAAGGCGTTCAGTGATTGTAGTTGAAAGGGCTTTCATCTGTTCAGAGCACAGGTGCAAAAGTTAGTTTGTGGGAGTGACTTGTGGAAAGACAGTTGGTTTTAGCACATTATGAAGAAATCCAGATACTGCGGGTGGATGTTTGTTGGCTTCACTGTAGTCCAGCAGACGGGCCCCAGGCCCCCAGCCCCATCTCCAACTCTTTGGGACTATTCTGATGTCACTAGCGGTGCCTCGCTCGCATGGGGAGGATTAACCTACTTCCAGGGAGCTGATATACGTCATGAATAACACATGCTCATGCACAGTTGGCCTCGTGATACATGCTTGAGTGCGTGTGCGTATGTGTTTTCACACCCTCTTCTTCAGTTAATTGTATTCTTGAGGTGATCCTGAGTCAAAGTAACGATGGCTGTTCCAGGATAAGAACCCACCTCTTTGCCAATTCCACTTCTGAGCTTTGTTCCATTTTTAGACAAATCTGAACTCTATGCTCAGTGATATTTTTATTTATCCAGGGTACTTCCACCATTGTAAAGGTATTTCTCGCTACAGAGAATGCAAAGAGCCCAACAGCACCACAACTGTACAAAATTAGGCTTTTTTATCTTTATTATTTCTTCGCACTTGGATGACATGCCCCCCCCCCCTAAAATAGCACATTTAATTGCAAACATTTTTGAAACATTACAAAACGTAATGAGACACCCCTCTTCACACAGGGCACTCTAAGCTAGTTCACAGAACCTGATCTATTGTTTAAAACATTGAGCCCTGGTGAGGCAACATGTTGTGTTTGACCAATGTGGATCAGCTAAGTCCCCGTCGCACAAAGCATTCCTGTTTTACATTACACCGCTCACACACTAGCAGACTTTTTTTTTTGTTTGTTTCTATCCATAGTAACATCTCTTTCTATATAGAGCCATATAGAGTCATATCCTCATGGAGATGTGGCCTCACTGTAACTGGCTGCTGCGCTCTGGTGTGAACAGTGCAGGATTAATTCTAGAACTGGTCCTGCCACCAAAGATCTGCCTGCGAGTGGTGTTTGATGGTCTTTTCTGGAAAGGTGGGGCTGGTGCTGCCGCTGTTATGACTTTGGCAGAGTAGTTGTGCAATAACAAACACAGTGTGTTTGCGTTTGGTGGTGGTGGGGGGGGTTTGAAATGAGCCCAAAAGAGGTGTGTTTTTGTCTGGGTTTTTTTTGCCACAGACCTATAAAAGCTGATCGGTTTCCAAGCCTGTGTGAGGGGAATTCTGCATAGTATATTTATTCTCTCTCCCAGTTAAAGTTTGGAGTCATGGGGCAACCCAATATCAATGTCTATTCCCAAGAAGTGTTGGGGTTTTTAAAAATATATTATTGTGTTGTTCTTCAGGGTCGCCCTGCTTTGGCCCCAGGGCTGCACATATTGTATCGTAACAGTAATCGTAGCTTTTGTAGTTGGCAATTACTTACTTACTTGGCACAGACAAACAACATAAAAAATGCGCAACAAGGTCTGAGCCAAAAGCCACAACCTCTTAAAGAACTAGATGGATGACGTGTAATATTTTGGATTTAACACAAGTCGTTATTGGCCAGTTTTTACATCCCTGTCCGATCAAATAAAAACCAGACCTCTGTATTCAGAGTTTGAATGGCTCTTTCAGTGTCAAAGTCCTCTGATGTGCGTATTTCAGCGGGTTGCCTTCAAAGAATTGTGTCGTTTGTGCGAGAGTGTCGTAACAACAGCTGTTGCATAAGTTAACTTCCTGTTTTTTGAGGAGCTACAGGAAATGGCGAAAAGTGATTATTTCCCTCTCCAGCCTAAAGAGCACAGACACATAGATTTACACACGCACACAGACACGTGCTACGGTGATAATGGCTGATTGCCTGGTTTGTTCCCAGTTAATGCAGTCCCATAAAGGTCTGGCGTCTCAGTGTTGCTTGGTAACGGTTATTTCCCTCTCGGTCGCCAAAGCAGTGGTTACTATTTGCAGCACTGTTGCCGAGCCCAACGGTGCTTTGTCCAGTGCTAACAGTCCATTGTATTTAACTGATGGCTCACCCAAACTGCGCTGGAACACTGCTCCCATTAGGATTGTATAAGCAGCAAAGCCCTTTTTATTGGTACGTGGGCTGCCGCTTCATCGCATTTCCATGAACAACAATACCAGTGTATTGACGTCATGTGGATGCAATATGAAATACGAGACCCCGGTTTTGGGGGGCAAATTCGAACGTGTCATAACTCTTAACTAACACTGAAAATCGAATAACTGTTTTTTTTTTTTCAAGGGGAATTTCAAGTGCAGTAGCGGGTTTGTGTTAACTCGTAGCCGTGTAATTACCCAACCATGCGCATGTGGGCACGAAGCGGTTTATAGAGAACTCTGTCAAGTGTCAAGACCCCGGCCTTGTTTGGAAACCAAATCATTTGAAAACTCCCAAGAAGTTAAGGGTTAGGCCATGCTTATCTCCTGAAAACGGGAAGATAATTGTGCAGTCCACTCCGACGTCAGCCTCAGATTAAGGATTTTATATTTTATATGTATAGCCCCTACCGCTCTGGAATCACTTTTTTCTTTACAGTTTCCTCCAGCACTTTACTGTTAGTAGGTTTTAAAATACATCAGTGTCTACTTTGCTGGAATGTTGGGTGGCCGTTACTCTGCAAGAGGGAGCGACAGTGGTTCATCATTTCCCTTTTATCCCGCATCACTTTTGAAATTCAGAGCAACATGGCACAAACCCCCCTATTTTAATACTGGATTAGGAAAATCTGTGTTTTTTTATGCCCTCTGTTAATGGAATGCTCTACAATGTGCTTTGAAGTCACAACTAATGCCCTTTGATTTTCAAATTATTACCAGCAACGGTACCAATTGAGTGCACTTTGTTTTATTAATGTGACCTTAAATTACATTTTATGGGTGAGGTTCTTGAAAACGCAAATGTTTCATTAAGTTTGTGTTTTATTGTCATGTGATGGAAGATCCGTTATGCATTCTCCTTTGCGGTTGTCCAATGATTTTTACTACCAATTGCATTAACAGTTTTTGTTGCATTAACAGTTTTTGCTATTTTAATCAACTCATTGTTTACATCTAGTATAAATAGGGCACTCGAGGACTGTAAAAGCCTGAACCTCTAACCAAAGTTAAATGGTTAATGTTTGGCATTCTTCCTGAGTTGGGAGGAGAGCGCCTCTATAAAGTTCCATCAGGAGATAATATTTAACCCCCAACCCCCGGCCATCTTATATTACGATCATATGTGTGTAATTTTACATAGATCTGCTTTCACAGCTCTGTTCACACTATCAAGAGCCTAGATTTGAATTGCAAATTGTTTTAAGATAAGAAAACATACAAATTTTGTACGAATTGTACAACAAGTTAACCGGCCAAGATGGACACGTTGTTCCTGGGCCGAGCAACTCCTTGACTGTACTGCAAAGCCATACGTGCGCCCAGAATAACCTCCTCTGTCTTCCTCCTCTCCCTCCCCCACAGGGCTCCAGAGATCATCCTGGGCCTGCCGTTCTCCGAGGCCATAGACATGTGGTCTCTGGGCTGCGTTATCGCCGAGCTCTTCCTGGGCTGGCCCCTGTATCCCGGCGCGCTGGAGTACGACCAGGTAACGCATGTCACGAGTCAGACACCGGTGGGTGGAGAGATGGGTTGGAGATGGTTCTCGAAAGCGCCACTTTGACAGAAGCCGCTCAATGCGGCGCTGCCTACTTTGGCCTAAATCTCCTAAATTTGGTGTCCCTCCCCCCTGGGCGCGCTCTCCTAGCGCTGTACAAGTGACAAATCCAGCATGAAATCCACCTGAGGTTAATCTGGTCTGGAGTGAAACAGGAAATTGTCCCCGGTGACGTGTGGTTTATTTTCCCATAGGGGAGTGCGGTCCGAACCTCCTATCTGGGACTCTGGACTCCCCTGGGAGAGGGAGCATGGGAAAAGTCCTGCGCCTAGTTCACATGCCGGCACCCGGTCTCCCCTTTCTCCTTCCAATATAGATAATCCAGAGAAAAGGCTTAATCATACACATAATTTTTATTAATAATATCTAATGGCTTCTGTTTACGCACTGCCTTTCATACATAAAAAATAGCTGCTCCTAGTGCTTCAAAAGAGAGTAAAGGCCAGCTTAAACCAAACACAGTTTAATACAATTAAAGCATAAAACATATAATGCTGAATACAGAATGAAAATGGGAAATAACTCAACTAAAAAAATTGAATAAATTAAGTGAAATAAGTAATCCATTTTACAGATTTTTGATACAAAACTGTCTTTGACTGATACTTTGCCAAATATGCTGAAATCAAATTTCCTCTGCCTGTATTGTAATTAAATCCGCCATCCGAATTAGAATTGGGGACCAGTGGCAATTCAAGTGAGATCATATGACTGCTGTGCACGTGAGTGCTCGCATGGTGGGGCGATGGCGAGTCTGCTTTTAGCAGTAGCTGGGGCTTTTTTGGCAGTCGCAGCTCTGAGGTGTTGGTTCATTTGGGCTTAGCTGACCACCACCTCTGGACCCTGCCAGGGGAAACACACACACACACACACACACACACACACACACACACACACACACACACACAGAGAGAGAGAGAGAAGCAGAAAGTGAGACAGAAAGGAAGCCTGACACATAGGCCCAGTTTCTTAATAATGTCATCCGGAGTGAACACTATTAGCAGATTACCCTTGGCCCAGGGCAGCCCAGCCATGTGCAGGCTCTAGATAACCTTGTGTTCCGTAATTTAATAT
>OMKR01047138.1:6089-17319 GCA_900302355.1 Cyttopsis rosea | reverse complement strand
GGTCCGAATCTCAGGCGCAAGAGCAGCTGCCCCGAGTTGCGCGCCACCTTCCAGGCCGGCGGCCCAGAGGGTGACCTCTCGTCGAAGCCGCGAGCGGTCACGGACGGTTTTGAGGAAGGCGGAGGGGGCGCGGAAGAGATGGATCTGGACGGGGACGGCGGCAAACACTCTCTGATCTCTCAGTGGATCTCGGACTGCAGGTCGGCGTGGAGGGAGGCCCGCGTCCGGGCGTGCATGCTGCCCGCCATAGCTGAGATCTAGAGCGACTGTACAAAATCAGACGGCAAGGGATATAATTGAATATGCTATTGATGATGTATCATGGCAAGCAAATATATATTGTCACTATTGTCTAAGTGTGATCTTTTTTATTGTATCGATATACTGCTTGGTGTATGATAATATGCAAAAATAGACGATTCTGCAAAATGATTTTATACCCCACTGTGTTTTGTGAATTAAGTATAAATACAACCCCCACAATAAACGGTTTTGATCCCATTAACCAAACTGTGTGTTGACTGTGAGCAGTGTTTACTTGCATCTGCGAACAGCTTGTAAATCACCTCCCCTCACATCCCTGACAGAGCCATGCTCTGTTGCTATGGTAACTGCCGCGGGATACACAGGCTTGGGGGAAAGAAGCGTCTTGATTCCGGGTGCGGAGGCAAACGGACTGACAACCGAGCTACATTTCAAATACAGAATGCGGTTCATCCATTTTCTATACAGAGTCGAAGGTCCAACCGTTCTAATTCAAATTCAAACATTCAGTTGTATTCTTTCTAGAAAGTAACTTTTAAATTAGCTACAGCATACAAATACTATATTTCAATTAAAGGTCCAGTGTGTAGAATTTAGTGGCATCTAGCGGAACGGACTTGGCATAAATGGAATATAATATATATAAGTATGTTTTAATTAGTGTATAATCCCATGAAAATAAGAATCGTTGTGTTTTCGTTACTTTAGAATGAGCCGTTTATATGTCCATGGGGGCTGGAGCCCCTTCCACGGAGGCCGCCATGTTGCACCGCCATGTTTCTACAGTAACCCAGAACGGACAAACCAAACACCGGCTCTCGAGAGGGACTTTCGCGGCCACCGTAGATTCTCCTACACGGAGGGGAATTCAGTTGGTTGAAATCTGCAACCTCACCACTAGTGGCCGCTAAATTCTACACACTGCGGCTTTAAAGCCATAAGTCTAAGTACTGGGGAATCCCACAAAAGCCGCTTGGAAGCCTAAAACTTTTTTTTTTAAACACTCACTTTAAAACACTTTAAAAACTGTTATTAATAATATGAAACGCTAGATGGCAGATTTTTGTTTTGTCAATTCCAAGATCATGACGTTTGTTTTACTCCCAGGAAGATATTTGTGTGATATGCTCAACACGACACTGCTGTTTTGTTTCGATTACAAAACAGCAAAATTACAATGACAAAAAAAAAGTCATTTATAACATGACAATAAAAAAACCAACGTATTATTTCAACCATTAAATACATATACCTAACCTGACATGTGTTAAGGCCGGCTCAACATAATAGGGGACACCAGCACAAGTCTTAAGTGCAAATAAGTAAGGGATATGGCAACTTACCAAATGGCAACTTACCAAATAAAATAATACATTATAATCATACACGTACCGACGTACAATTAGAAAACAAAAAAATTTACTTTTTTCACATGTGCAACCAAGATTTACATTAGACTGGCCGTGTGCAGGCCCCCATGTAGCACAAATACAGCAAAATAGCGCTGTCTTTTAAAATAGACGTATAAGTCACTTTTGACACAGTATAGTGTTGTTATTAGTGTATTAGCGTACACTTTATTTTACTATTACTGCTGTATGCCACTTTCATTAGTAATGCCGCAATACGGTAACTAGCTGCCGCTTGTTAACTTAATGTAGATAGATGTGAACGAACATATGCTATAGAAACAAAGTTATTATTAAGAAGGTAGTTTTGTTTTATTTTATATGAATATTACTTTTTTTGTGTGTTTAATGCAACAATGGGTATGATATGATTGAAATTCTGCTTACGGTAAGTTTTTCTTTACATTATTTTCATGAAACAACATTGCTTTAAATTTGTGTAATTTGTATTAATTCCAATATATATGGTTAACCAAGCCTGCAGGAAGGTTATCTAACCCTACGCCAGGTTAGATACAGCCAGTTAATAATAGGCTACGATGTAGGTCTACGTCTACTAAACCTTCACGTTCATACCAAATGTATCCTAACATATACCATTCACACATTCACAGTCTTATGCTGAGTCAATTTCTATTATTCCACCCAATTACAGAGTTAATAGTGGATTGCATTCATCCATGCAATGAATAAAATGAATGGTTTACAATGATAGATTATCTTACATTACACAACATTATCTGGAAGCACAAAGGGGAATTCCCTACATGGCCCTGCTCCCTGATAGCTGCGGCAACCGGAGTGATGTCATTGTGACATCACTGCTCTACGTCTATATACCTGAAAGTTTAATGGAAATTCATTTAAACATTCCTCCCTCAGGAGAGGGAGGACACGGGTTGGGGACGGCAGCAGAAGCTGCCGTCAGTCAAAACACACACACAGACTTGTGTGTGTGTTTTTAATGTAATTAAAATGACATAATAATGAATGTGACTACTTTTCACATGAGTATCTGAAAATGAGATCTAGACTCAAGCCGCTGATGGGGCGTTGCGTCCGTTGGAGTGACAGATGGAAAGAGTCGAGACAAGTGAGACAATCCCTCACCACAAAGAAGAAGAATGAATTAAAGCTTTAACATTGCATAGTATAGAAATACAATAACCTAGGTTTTGTTATTATATTATTAATGTTGCCCATCCACTGCAGCCTGGTCATCCTGGAAGGGGGATTCCTCCTCCTGTGGCCTCTTCTCGAGGTTTCTTCCTTTTCTTTTCCAAAGTGTTTTCTGGGAGTTTTTCCTGGCCCAGATGGGGGTTCAGACTAGGGGAGGCCGTTGAATTTGATGTGAAATGTGGGTTTGTGAAACCCTGAGACTGTACTGTGATTAAGGGCTATATAAATAGACTTGACTTGACTTATAGTGCATTATTACTCAAGACATGTTTGATGTGGGATAAACTATTTATGATCAAGAGACTGATATTAATACTAATTAACCATGAGCCTAATAAATCTCATAATTGGGTGGAATAATAGCAAGAATTATTGGTTGTAGCCTGAGCTGCTTTACTCTCCATCTCTCCTCTCAACCACAGAATCACTGACATAGAGATTATGGAGAACTACATGGAGTTAGCGGAGCTCGGCAAGGGATCCTATGGTACAGTCCTCAAATGCCACTGTGTTTGCTCAAAACAGTTAGTCGCCGTGAAGAAATACAATGAAACCGATACCTACTCCGTGAACAAAACCATCCATGGCGAGATCAAGCTGCTACAGGTGAGGAACTCCACGCAAGAATTCAGAAGTCAAAAACACGCACTGACACACTCATGTTGTTATTTCATTTGATATGTTCAATTAAGCTTTACTAATGTGCATTTGCATAGTGGGTAGTGGATAGAGGCTCAATTGTTGCTTCTTTTCTTCTTCTTCTTATTATTATTATTAGGGCTCCAGGCACACATAGTGCGGCTGGAGCCCTATTTTTTTTTGTTCATTCAGTAGTGTCTGGATGACATAGATCCCATGCATCCACAGAAAAGATGCTTAAAATTTGTATCCAGGGCGGTCCCGACTCACCATTGCCGAAGTTTTATCCCAATTGGTCAATTGTTGAAGACGAAGTGACCAAAAAACGGTGTCTCCCATCACGGTGATTATTCTGCGCTCTGCCCAGAGCGTTCTGACAGAATTGTCACGATGTCACTAGTCCCAATGTCATCACATCACCCGTGCGTATCCGTCCGATAGAACGACGCCATCCGCGACTGATTAACTAGTGGACTCTCTGTATCACGGACACACTGGAGTTGGTATCGGATCAAGTGACAGCAGGAAGTGGTGCTGCACCTCGGAAAACTAAGTTATGCTGCGTTCACTGAAACTCGCCCTCTTGTTTATTTCTGTAAGATTTAGATGGATTGTTTGATATATCGGATTAAAGGGAAACTTCAAATTCACTATTGAAGATCTTGTCGGAATTGATTCCCTGGAGCCCACGTATTGCTGCCTGCAGCTAAATTTATTATAATAATAATAATAATTATTATTATTATTATTATTATTATCCCACCTAGTGTTAGAACCCTACCCTACAGTTTGTGACACTGGAACTCCTTGTATTTGACATTGGTTCATTGACTCAAAGCAAGCCAGAGCAAGAGGAGGAAATCCACTCAACCAATCAGATTGCGTAGTCCTGTGTTATAGGCTCTGTATCAGGGCATCAAGCACTTTTACTTTTCATTTTACATACATTTAAGAGCAAGAACTAATACACTTTTACTTAAGTAGAAATGTCAATGTTTTACCTTCACTTTTGCTAGAGTATCTTTTTTACAGGAAAGACCTTTATTTTTCTGAAGGTTAGACCTTCCACAGGGCCCACATAGCCACATTAAAGCAGAAGTCTCACCAGGGTGAAAGTAGGACTGGAATCAGTTCAGTGTTCAGGTTTTAACTGTCTCCTTATGAAACAAAGACATGCAGCTTTTGTGTCTGTTTTTTTGTGTTTTGAGCAGCAGTGTCACCATGACAACGTGGTCAAAGTACTGGAGGTGTTCAGGTACAACACACGTCTGTATGCCGTGTTCGAGCTTCTTGACCACTGCATCTTCGATGAGCTGCTGGTGAACCCCTTTGGTCTGAACGGAGAGAAAGTCCGGAAATACTCCTTCCAGGTCCTGCGCGGAGTGGAATACCTTCACAACAATAATGTAATTATCAAGTTTGACTTCAATGTCTTCAACTTCAACTTCTATGTCTTCTTTAATGTGTAAAATGATTCTCTGTACCATCAGATCATCCACCTCGACATCAAACTTAGGAATCTTTTAGTCTCGCAATTTGGTGTGGTCAAACTGTGCGACTTTGGATGTGCTCGGCTGGAGGATGGCAAGGAGGCTCGCTCATGTGATGTGGGTACGCTGAACTACAAGGCACCCGAGATCCTGCTGGGAGACAAAACGTACAGCAAGTGGGTATCTGCAAAGTCAGGGCACAGACACTATATTCTGATCTTAGTCTGCAGCAGACAGGAGGGGTTTAATGGGCCTCGTTGTTTCCTAGATTAGAACATACTAAATTACAAAATATTTCTGTGGGATTACTGTGTTGTCATTATCATTTTCAGACCTGTGGATGTGTGGGCCATTGGTCTATGCATCCTAAAAATGGCCACAGGCCGTTTCGCCATAAAGGGAGAGTCGCACCAAAGTGTTCTGCGTGACATGGTCACCAAAGTCGGTAAGTGGTCCTTTGGGCTGTGACGAATCTCAAACAAAAAGTTAAACAGAATGAACTTAAGAGCCTATATTACAGTTAATACACTTCTAGAGCGTCTGTGTTAAATTAATAAATAAAAACTTGATTATGGCAACTAAAGTTGCCATGATTGACCGGTAAATTGACAGCTTCGACTCAGCTCTCTCTTCACCATGACGGTCCAATGCTGTACCTGCATTACTTTAGATGCTGCACCCATCCATCTGTCAACACTTTCTCTTACCCTCACTCGTGAGTACAACCCCCCACTTGGGTCAGCTGTTCTCCCCTCACCCAGATGGGACATGCCACCATTTTCTGGGGCCTCAGATGGCCTCAGATTTGGAGGTGATGACTCTCATCCCCACCATCAACCAAACAGTGGATGAAGACAACATCATCTACAAAAAGAGATACCACCCTCTGTCCTGATACACTCTGTCCCTCAGTTACGCCCTGATATCCTGTCCATAAAAATCCCCAAAAGTTAGGAGACATGGCACACTCTTGCCGTAGCCCAATACCCAAGGCCCATGGGTTTGACTTGCAGAGGAAACAAACACAACTTTCACTTCAGTTGTATATAAGGACTGAATGGTCCCAGTTCCATAGAACCCCTAAAGCACATGGTTATAAGCTTTTTTGGTTATAAGATTTCCAAGTCCACAAAACATATGTAGACTCTGGAAAATTCCCAAGGATCTGTGAGTGTGAAGAGTTGGTCCATTGTTCCACGGAATCCACATTGAACCTCCTGTATCTGAGGCTGAATATGAAATAACTATCGTCAATCATTGACCTGATCGGCCTAGGGTGCTCTTGTACCCTGGGCCGATCCGGTCAATCTGGTACACTTATGAGCCTCCTTGTGTTCAAACATGTTGTTTGTTATGGACAGTCCATGGCTAGCACAGAAATAAAATAACAAAGCACCGCTCAAGTTAAGATCGGGCAGGCTGTCATGGACTGTCCATGGCTAGCACAGAAATAAAATAACAAAGCACCGCTCAAGTTAAGATCGGGCAGGCTGTCATGGACTGTCCATGGCTAGCACAGAAATCCAATAACAAAGCACCGCTCAAGTTCAGATCAGCAATCAATCACACCCCACCAGGTTTCTCACATGGCCGCTGAAGTCCCCCAGTAGAACTATAGACTATAAACCGTCACGAGTACTCATCCCTATGACCCAAAGTCACATTGAGTTAACCTCCCACAAAAGCTCCACCAGAGAGGTCATGTTCCATGTGCTGTACGCCAGTTTCCATTTCCAGGGTCCAGCATGACTTGGCCCACTCTGCTTCTGCCTGCCGCTCACTAGGCACCGCACCGAACCATATGATTCACCTCGCGGGTGGTGGGACCACAAGGCAGCTGTACTGTATAAATAGTTTGGCATACATGTGCAATGTTCAGTGTTCAATGTACAGAATTAGCATTTAATAATTTGTTCACTCAAAGTCGAAATGTGACAGGCCACGAGTACATTTCCTATCCTGGAATAGATTGTTAGGGCTCAATATTTACCTTCAACATGTTTAAATTATGGCCCTTTTTCGTATTTTGTCTCCCTGTTGGCGTTTCCATTTCTCTGCCAGGACCTCTGACCAAGCGCCAGAAGACACACTTTTATTACCCCCTGAGATTTCCCCGTGTCAAACTTCCTCCTGATGTGCAATTTCCTGTGTGCCTGGAGGAGAAGTATGGAATTTCTGACAACCTACTGGCTGAACTGGTAGACGTAAGTATGTTCATAGATGTACAGCTCTGTCTGCACAGCCACTCAATAGGAAGTTAATTTACAACAATAGGGCTATGCATTTAAAAATCCATTATGGCAACAATTCTGAAGTCAGTGGGATGGTTTCTATGGTGTCCACAAAGCTAATTTAGTAAACTTACCAAATGCTGCAAGCTTAAATCAAAGTGATCTATTGCAACAACCCAGAGATAAAACAGAGGACTGCACAATCAAACTGTTTACTAGGTCCGGTACTCAAACTATACATCTAAATAGCTAGGTGATAGAACTCAAGCCACTCCAAGCAATTGGCTGTAATTCTCAGCAGACTATTCTCAGCAGACTCTACCTCTTAAAAGTTTCAAGCTTCAACCAAATTCCTGTACCACAGCAATCATGTGATCAAACAGGTTCAATACTGCAGACAAAATGTTCTCCTTGTTCCAGTCCTGTCTCAAGATGGATCCAGCTGACAGGTGGAGCTGCTCTGAGATGCTCACGCTCCCCTACTTCACCAAAGATGGTTTCTCTGAGAGGTGAAATGGCAGAAATAGATAGAGAAAGAAATGAGCCAGAGAGAGTATTGAGTATCTCTATTGAATATCTGCGCTGTTCCTTTATAGATTCACTGCAGAGATCGAAGAGATGGTGACGAAGGATGAAATTCACAGGTCCAGGACGTCTCAACCTCCGGACCCGGATCCTCAGCAGGCTTCTACATCAGTTAAGCTACAAGAGGATGAAAAGAAAATCTCAGTAAGACAAGCCATGGCCAGATCTAAGTACTTGTTTCTTGCTGAATCTGTGCAGTTTCAATAATATGAAATGGAATCTTTTTAGCGGAAACAGAAAGTCCGATCAAACCAGACAGATGCAGCCAGTCAGAAGGTTCCACAGACCATCCACTCAGAAGCACAGGCTGTGATGCCACTTACTGGAGACAATAATAAAAAGCGGAGAAAACTGTGAGACACCTTTGTTGTGGCATAAATAGATGGATATACTGTATGAAGAGAGAAAGAAATGAACCAGAGAGAGCATTAAATCCTTGCTTTTATGCTGTTCCTATATACAGTAGCTCCACTGCAGAGGACCAAGAGATGGTGAAGAAGGATGAAATCCACACATCCAGGTTGTCTCAATCTCCGGCCTCGGGTCCTCAGCAGGCTTCTACAACAGCAAAGCTACAGGAGGATGCTGAAAACGAGAACTCAGTAAGAGAAGCCCTGACCAGATCTAAGTGCTTGTTTCAAGTGTTCACTGTAACTTGGCTGAGTGTTTAATATGATCATGCATGTTCTTTTGGAGTGGGATCCCACTGACTGGAGACAACGGGATCCTCAGTGTCTTTGTAAATCAGCAGTCAAAGCTTCTAAGAAATGCAAGACCAAGTTTGTCTTCACAATATTTAACCCCTGGTGCTGCACAGATACAACCTTGGTATGCTTGTCTGGTCTCTAAAGTCCTTGTTTTTATATCGCCACGCTCAAGAAGTGATTTAAATACACAGAGAGAACAAATCTGACATTTAGAAAAAAGTATTTTCTGCTTTAACAATATTATCATCGGCATTAAGAGTCATTTTGATATTGGACTTGATAGCAGTTTGTGTGGTCACAAAACGGCTGCTTTAGATGATGTAAAACATACAAAGCTGTTACTGCACATGCACAGATCCTTGCTGAATCTGTGCAAATCCAATAAAATGGAATGGAACTTTGTATTCCAGTTTTCAAGGAAAGAGGAAGGAGACTTGATTGACCTCGGATCAGATCGTTTCTTTTTATAGTTGACTGTTTGAAAATCTGTCAGGATTCAAATTTTTTTTAATGTTAAATGGCAATGCTCACAAAATGAAAAGCGATATTACAATATCCAACTGGGCATTCTTTATGTATTGGCAATGGTAAGTTCCCTGTCAATTTCAGTTTGATCTCATCTTTTTTAGCAGAAACAGAAAGATCGCTCAAAGCAGACAGATGCAGCCAGTCAGAAGGTTCCACAGACCAGCGACACGGAAGCACAGGATGTGATGCCACTGATGGGAGACACCGATAAAAAATGGAGAAAACTGTGAGACACCTTTCTTATGGCAGAAATAGATATATGGAGAGAGAAAAAAATGAGCCAGAGAGAGCATCAAATCCTTGCTTTTTCGCTGTTCTTTTATAGCTCCACTGCAGAGGACCAAGAGATGGTGAAGAAGGATGAAATCCACACATCCAGGTTGTCTCAACCTCCGGCCTCGGGTCCTCAGCAGGCTTCTACAACAGCAAAGCTACAGAAGGATGCTGAAAACGAGAGCTCAGTAAGACAAGCCCTGACCAGAGCTATGTACACTTGGAAGAGTGTTAAATAGTACATGTGATGTTGGAGCAGGATCCTTACAGGGTCTTTGTAAATCAGCAGTCAAAGTTTTCTTAGAAATTTAAGACCAAGTGTGTCTTCACAATATTTAACCCCTGCTACTGCACAGATACAGCCTTGGTATGCTTGTCATGCCAATTCCTGTTCCTTCTTTTTAGCAGAAACAGAAAGACCACTCAAAGCTGACAGATGCAGCCAGTCAGAAGGTTCCACAGACCAGCCACACAGAAGCACAGGCTGTGATGCCACTGACTGGAGACAACGGGATCCTCAGGTTTTTTGTAAATCAGCAGTCAAAGCTTCTAAGAAATGCAAGACCAACTTTGTCTTCACAATATTTAACCCCTGGTGCTGCATAGATACAATCCTGGTATGCTTGTCTGGTCCAAGTCCTTTTTATTAGTATTCCCACACTCAAGCAGTGCTTTAAATACACAGGGGGAAATAATTGGACAATAAAATAGAACGTTGTATTCCACAGTTTTTGAGAGAAAGAAGAGCCAGACTTGATTGACCTTGGATCAGATAGAGCTTCTTTTTCAGTTTACTATTTGAAAATATGGCAACTTTTGAGGAAATTGTAATGTTAAATGCCAATGCTCACAAAATGAAAAGAATGACAATACATATAGAATAGCGAGTGTGATATCGTAATATCTCTTTTTAGCAGAGACAGAAAGTCCGCTCAAACCAGACAGGTGCAGCCAGTCAGAAGGTTCCACAGACCAGCCACACAGCAGCACAGGCTGTGGTGCCACTGGCTGGAGACGAAAACAATAAGAAACAACCCTCAGTGTCCAGCATCCGTAAGTAGTCTTGATGTTTGGTAATTGTTCATGTTTTGTAGTTCAGTACGCATCTGAGATTTGGGGTCAAGCTTCAGTATTTTTTTGGTATGGCGGCAGAAAATACATGGAAAGTGCTTCGCACTGCGGTATGAAGATGTGTATTGTTACACCCTATGTGATATTTATTTACTGTTCAGGAAATTCAGAGGATCCCAACAAGGCAGAGAAGAAATTAAATACAATTCAAGGAGTCTTTGCGAGGAGTCGAAACATGAGGCGCTTCTTCGGCTGGTGTGTTAACCCAGTGGAGTAGACACAGACTCCACACCCTATACAATCGATTATGTCCCCCCCAACCACCCCCCACACCCAACCGGCCTGCATTCTAGATGAGTGAGGAGGACCTCTGCCGGCTTTTATGGAGACAAAAGACCAGGAAAGCCCCAGGTCCAGATGGAGTCTCATCCTCATCTCCTGTCCTCACACAGATCTTCATCAGGTCACTGCAGCTCTGTGAAGGTCCCCTCTGTTTCAAAAGTTCAGCTATCATACCCTGTGGCAACCGAGGGAAACTAGGAGATTCACAATACAATAGCCGACAGGATAAATAAAATGTATTTTAATCATGATTGAGAGAAGGGGAGGGGTTGAGTGTTCCTTTCAAGCATTTAATGCCGATGTGCGTTTTGTTTCAGCTGCCAGGCAGACGGCCTTGGATCTAGAAAAGATGTTGAGGGGTGACATCCTGGCCACCACACCTGGACATTCCCGTTGAGATTGAGGAAGAAGGTCTCTCATCCCAACAGGCACTCCTCCATACATTCCAAAAAGAAGCAACGGGAGTTGCTTCTTTTCTGGTTCCACATTTCACAATTTTTGCACAACAGTTA
>OMKR01047128.1:0-14566 GCA_900302355.1 Cyttopsis rosea | reverse complement strand
ACACTGTACACAGTGTGCACCCAGCGGGTAGGAGGCAATGTGTTTAAACTGTTTGCTCAGAAGTGGGCGCATAGGGTATTTTACGCTAAAAATACTACACTAAGAACGGTTCAATTCAATTCAAGTCAAAATTATTTATCCCAGAGGGGCTATTCAATTCAGAGAACGACATGACACGACATGATTACAGTACCTGACAGACATATACTGACAGTGCAAACTAGAGCTGCAACAATTAGTCGATTAATCGATTTGCTGCCAACTATTTTGATTATTATTTAGATTTTTTTTTAATACAAATTCCAAATTCTCTGATTCCAGCATCTTAAATGTGAATATCTTCTGGTTTATTTAGTCCTGTATGACAGTAAACGGAATATCTTTGGGTTGTGGACAAAACAAGACGTTTGAGGACGTTTGGGGAACAGTGATCGATATTTTTCAGCATTTTCTGACATTTTATGGACAAAACAACTAATCGATTATTCGAGAAAATAATCGACAGATTAATCGATAATGAAAATAATCGTTAGTTGCAGCTCTAGTGCAAACATGACATTTCTTTTTTATATATTTACATGGAATATGCATTAAATTAAATAAATAAGTTACAATTAAAAATAAAAGACATGAAACAATAAAGCTGAATTATTATAAATATTAACAATAATAAAACGACACAAATTGTTCTAAAAGATCTTCACATGTGGGCAACAGAGAATGTGAAGTTTGACGGTCGCTATGGGTCGCTATGGACTCCAGTCGCCATTTTGGGAGGAACACTTCCATTCAATTGCATAGAGAAATAGCTAAAATATACGAAATGTACAAAGATGGAGAAAGGAAGCGAGAAAAAGAAGGGTCGGGGTTTCACACAAGATGGTTGCAGGATTTTCTGCAGCAGTTTTTACACCAAACAAGACTTCCGAGACGTCTTTTGACTCAAAAAAAATCGCCGATCGACATTCACGGTCATTGCGAGTCATATTGCTCCAGCAATATATATCGCCAGCTTCACGTTCTCTATGCCAGAATAAATGTAATACTGCTTCAGGGTGGACTTCACAAAAGCTACAATTGACATCACTTTTTTAATATTGGCTGGATAGTATGAATGATTTTATGTGACTTATAAGTTCACACCCCTGACCACTAGATGGCGCCAATAACGCAGACGTGTAAAACAACTGAATACAGAACAAACAGAAATTGTCGAATTGAAAACCAAAACCTCATAAAGCTACGACAGTAGGCAGAATTACGATGTAATCAGAATTAAACTTTTTTTTTTTCTTTAATTTTTTAAATGATTATTATTTTTTTTTACCGGTTCTCTAGTTCAGGTATCCCCGTCGACACAGTCTCACCCCGTTTTCAAGTTCGGACGCCCTGCACTTCCGGTGACGTCACCGCGAGCGGAAGCGCTGGACGAGGGATAAAGAGCTGAAGTTATAAAGTGCGTCACGTCGCTGCCGAGGAGGGAGTCCGGTCCACGCCACACGCCACACCGCACCGCGCAGGAAATAGAAACCGTAACAACGTCCACTGGCTGTGGTGCGTCTGCGGGTCCAACATGGTGAAGATCGCCTTCAACTCCGCCCTGGCGCAGAAGGCCCTGGGGAAGGAGGTGCCCGCTGCGGACAAGGTAAAAACAAAGCGGGCAGAGGAGGCCTCACGACGGTCGCCATCAAGCCGCACCACAGCCTCTACCTCCATTAGCTCTGGGCCTCCATGCTTTGCTTTCCTATTCACACTCCGTTATATTGACGCTTATTGTTCTGCATTTTGGGGATTTGCGTGTGCGCGTCTATTTGCGGGATAATGTGGTGGCGCCGTCTAATATAATGCACCTGATGCGGCATGTGAGGCCCCGCCCATCTTCTACAACGCCGCGCTGCAGTTGCTATAGTTACGCAAAATAATTTGATTAAAAAGTTTGAATTTCCTGTGGAAAAAAAAATATATATATACTGGTTTAGATTGATTCCAATTCCATTTGTATATCTTAAATATGAAATATCTGACTTTCTGTTTTGTATTTTTGGTAATTTGCATATATTTGACATTTTAATTGTATTTATTTATTTATTTAATTGTATTTTTTTATTCTCCTTTTGTCCGACTGTTAAACTTTTTTTTAATTTTATGCTTATGGTCTGTGCCGAAGTGCACCCAAACCTTACCGGAAGAAATTCCTCCTGGCAGAAATAACCCGATTCTGATTGCGCTTACCTTGCTATCTGGCCTAAAGGAAACTGTTATAATAGTTCATAGGATCATCTAGTTCACAACCTGCCTCATTTCTTCCTAGTGCTTACCTTTGCCCTGCACCAAATATATATCGCCTGCTTTATCCCTTATTGAATGAGCAAGATGATTTGTCCAAAAACCTCTTGCTCTAAAATGTTGTTAAAATGTTTCTTAAAAAGGTCTCAAAATGTATGACATTCAACTCTCCGATACCTGCATGTGCACTGCTAAACCGACACGTAGTCAGTGTTTATTACCATTGACTACATACCGTTTGCTGCGTCTGTGCGGATGCGCTTAACACGCGTGCGATCTTTCCTTCCAGGACCCTGAGCTCGCTGAAGCCCCAGAGGGCAACGAGGGCTCCACAGGTCGCTGTCTGCTGACTCTGCTGGGCATCGCCTTCATCCTCAGTGGGCTCATCGTTGGAGGAGCATGTCTCTACCGCTACTTCACCCCCAAGGTAAGTGCGTATGTGCAGAGTCTTAAGGCTTAAGAGGCATCACACAGCTCCAGTGGCAGGATACTTTATCCCTATCAATACCTTTTATTTATTACAGGTGGTTACAATACACCTGTTGTTTGTCTCTAAAAAGATCTTAAAAGTTATTAGATTAAACCTGCAGACGCCCTAATAAAGAGTAAAAGATTAAGACACACTGTGTTTGATAACATCAAAAAATGTTAGAGCTTTTTCAATTGTGATGTGAAATACATTTCTGAATGAGGCTGAAGTCATTCAATTCTATTCAAAATATTAAGTCCAGATGCCAGTCCAGACCAAGACCAGCTTCCAAAACGTATGTAATTGTGTTACTTTGATTTGTTACTTTGATTTGGTTTCAAGTTATAGTTCCTCGCTTATTATTACTTCAGAAGTTGTCACAAAATACTTTAATTATTTTCTGAATATTGTATTTTGTATTATTTATTTTATTTTTTTGCAGAGGCTCTACCGCGGGGCCATGCAGTTCAGCGACGTGTCAGCAGGGATCGGAGGAGAGAACCAGCCTTACTACCTGCCCCAGGTGGAGGAGGAGGTGGAGATCTCTGACAACATGGCCGTCATCAGCGTCCCCCCTCCCCGCTTCAGACCTGGAGACCCTGCCTACATCCTCCATGACTTCCACAAGGTGAGTATGGAGCCACACAATCATAATATAAGCACACATACACACACTCCTGTTGTGTTTTGGTGTCTTTTTATCTTGTGTATACTGAATGGGAAACAATTACTGCACAGGTGACAATTGCAAAGTGTGGCCACTAGATGACAGTACAGTGTAGACATATGGTAATAAAATGAGAGGACAACAGAACATAAAGATGTACATAAGTAGCAGGACAGCCAAATAGCCATTTAATTTTCTACGGTCTTATAAGCAACCCATATGTTATAACAAAGTCGCCTTGAGGCGGTCTGTATTAACTGTTATGCATAGTACAGAAATGATTGGCCTACTAAAGTCAAAATTCTTCAATTTTCTGGTGGAACATTGTGCACTGTACATTGTGAAAGTCCTTATCTTTCAGCCGCCTCTATCCTTCCTCATTGCTTAGACACATTTCTGTGCATGTGTGTGTCTGCTGTGTGGGTTTGATCTGAGCAGAAGCTCACTGCATATCTGGACCTGACTCTGAGGACCTGCTTCGTGATCCCTCTGAACACGTCGGTGGTGCTGCCGCCCCAGGACCTCATGGACCTCTTCATGCAGCTCATGGTGAGGAGCCCCCACTGCCATCCTGTTGAATGAAGCTAATCCCATCCTGTGTTGGATGTAATGGTTTATGCTGACTTTTGTCCTTTTCTAATGTGCATTCGCTAATGAGTATTTAGAATAAAGTACAGATATAGTACCTTCTCTCTTCTCTACCTTAGTCCGGCTCGTACCGTAGTTACCTGGTGCAGGAGGACTTGGTGGTGACTGAGTGCATCGATGATATCAAGCCACTCGGCCTCTACATCCGCCGGCTGTGTGACGGCAAGGAGACCTACCTGATGCAGCGTCGTGCTGACCTGCCAGGTCAGACAGGGTGGACAGGGATTTTGCTTGAGTTCTTGATCATTTTCAATATTAATCTATCAGGGTGATGAAGTTTTGTCTGTATCCAAATTGTATTTCAAAATACAGTCACCTTTTTTTGTGTGAAGGAATAACACGTCTACCTCTTTGTGTCCGTGTCAGGCGGCAGAATCCAGAAGCGCTCTGAAGAGGAGTGTTTCACCATCCACCACTTTGAGAACAAGTTTGTGACAGAGACCAGGATCTGCAAGGCCTGATGGGACAACGCCCAGGGGGACAGAATGACTGTCCCGCCAAGATGGGGAGAGAGAAGGGGAGGAGAAAGGAACAGGGAGAGCAGGGAAGGTGAGAAATGGAATAGAAGCAAGAGGGAGAATAGAGGGAGAGGTGGGGAAGGCGACTGTCCTTCAACTCTTGGCGGTTGCGTTTTTTTTTTGTACAAAACTTTAACTCCAAATTTTGTCCTGCCTTTGCCCAAGTGATGAGTGTGTTTTTAAGTTACAGTGTTATTAGCTTAGTCCCCTTCCAGCTGCTTCACCTCCACCTAACCTCTGTAGATCTCTGCTTGTTCATGCTAACTAACCTACACCCCTTCCGCTCCAGACGCATGTGAGCGCCTTGCGTCATACTGTGCAGGACCATTGCGCTACAAACGAGTCTATAGTTGGTCTATAGATAGTCTATAGTAAAATGTACCCCTAACACGCCGGGCCGTAGCGATTTCTCTCCAGGGTCCTTTTTCAGTAATTGTGCTCACTAGCATTATGAAATATTTTGGTTTTTCACTTCATTGATTAACCTTGAAGTTGGTTTAATTGACCAGTACTGGCAGGGAAAGCCCTGAAGTGCTTTCTGAAAACCAATGAACAATTGGCAAAGGTCTGTCTGCACCAAATAGAAACGGGTTAAGCAGCAACATAGACAGTAGAACATGTCCAGTGTTTCCAGTGTGGGTTTTCACGATTGATTGCGTTTGACCCATTATCTTGTATTTTACGCGACACGGACCGACACAGGCGCTCGCTCGCGTCCAGTGTGGTGAGGGTGCAAGGGTTATTTGAGTTATTTGCCACTAGTTACCTGTTTCACACTGTTATCTAGGTTTTACTGAGAAGTTTCCTTTTTGCTATCTTTTAGTTTCGTTTCTTCGGCTTCCCTGCAAAACACAATCTTAATTATTATACTACAACATCAAATAAGAACGTTTATTTTTCTTTTTTGTCCGTCACCCTGTTGTTTAAATGTGACTCATATCAACCCTGTCTCTATGTGAGCCTGCTGTGAACAGACGTTAAAGGGATTTATAGAGCAGTCCAAACTACACTACAGTACAAGAAGAGACTAGATGGGTCATCATGAAAATATATTGACCCCTTCAACAATGCACTTTGTGTTTTCTTATTTAGGGAAAACTGTCCATTATTATTATTATTATTATTATTATTATTATTATTATTGTTATCATCTCCAACTCCCAGACTGTAGATATTTCCCAGACTGCCCTGCTGCTCCCAGAAGCCTCTGCTGTCCTGCTGTGTGATGATGTAACATATCGATAGTGTCAAACGTCATGGTGGTAAGAATAGCGCCCTACAGGACCTGTGTTTGTGTGTACTTTATTTGTAATTAATTTAAGCAACATTTTTAACAAAATCGAGTTTTAGGTTATTCTGCAAAAGTAGGTGTTTTTTTTAAATATAATTCCCAAAGAATCTTTCCTTTTTTGTATCAAATTGTTAAATAAAATGTCACATAACCACTAGCAATATGTGGTTAGTTTTATTTATTTTTTGTTAAAAATAACTACATTTGCAGAATAATGGATTTATGGGTTTCCTTTTAACAAATGGCAGCAAAGGAAGACAATCAAGAGGGGAATGATGTGCTTGTAAAATGTTTGTCCTTGAACCGTGGGAGCTGAATTGTTTTTGATGAGATGAGGAAATGCAATTTTGTGTACTGCTGTTGACATGAATTTCACTTTGTATTTGTGTGTTGTTGAATAAAGTTAGATTCCTTTACCTATTTAAAGTGTTATAGGTTTTGTACTGATATAAATTGTGACTATTATAGCCATATTAACAGAATGTGTACCACTCTGGTATATATGATGCAATGCTGATTTATGCCAACTACATTTTCTCTTGAAACAGGACCTAGAAGTAGATTTAACAAGCTGTTTTAATATCTGCCCACTACACTGGACCTTTCTTTACGTATCTGTTAACGGTTGACCTGTGGATGTGGTCCAGGGACTTTCCGTAGAACTCTAGTCATGTACAATACTGGCTCTGATGAGCGCTCATCCCTTATGACAGGAATGGTTCACTCATCACCCAGAACAAATTTAGAAAGAAAGAAGACACACCCTTAGAAAAATATTTTTATATAGAACGAGTTAAAAGTTCACGTCCATGTAATCTAAACTAAAGTTATTAACCAGTGTTTTTGAAGTATTGACAGGTTTTTTTAATTTAAAGGTTGATCCTTAAAGAACCGACCTCGAACGATTCATGACAATAGTCATGTTCATCCTTGCCGTCCCTTGTAAATCAGGATGACACGCGGCGGGTGAGAGCCAGGCTGTCCGGCATCTCCATCCGGCTCAGCCGCCTCCAGAACTCGTCTGTGGTGAAGTAGTACATGAGCGGGTCCAGGCTGGTGTTGAGGCTGGCCAAGCAGAGCGTGATGGGGTGGCAGCGCAGCACCAGCTCCCTCAGGCTGCAGCTGCCCAGTGTGTTGGCCTTGGCCAGGAAGTCCAGAGGCATGGTCACGTGGTACGGCACGAAACACACCAGGAAGACAGACGCACAGCTCAGCACCATTCTCAGCGCCCGCCGCTGCTCCCCTCTGTCGTGCACCGCCCCTTCCGTCAGCCTCCGGAGGCTGGCGGCGGTCAGGCAGGAGCAGGCTAGCACCAGGATCAAGGGCAGAATGAAGCCCATCAACTCGGCTACGATCAGGATGGTCCAGGCCGCGGGGGCGCCGATAGTCCGCATAGGCAGCTCAGAGAAACACACCAGTTTGGAGGTGGGGCTCGGGGTGCCAAGGAGGCCAGGGACCTCGGTCCTCGGGTGTGGGGGTGTAGCACTGGGATGAGGGTTTTGTTCGTAGATGTTGTTCCTCAGCCAGGGGAAAGGGAGGCAGCCCAGACAGACCAGCAGCCAGCCAGCCACACATATGTAGAGGTCTCCTTTCTTCTTGGACGAGGTGTACCTCAGCGGCCACACGATGAGTTCGCAGCGCCGGATGCTCACGCACACAAGGAAGAAAATTGAGGCGTACATGTTGACGTACTTGAGGTAGAAGCAGAACATGCACAGCAGCTTTCCAAATGGCCATGTGTTGTTCAGGTAGTAGTAGATCCGCAGAGGCAGAGAGAGCACCTGGAGAGATCACAAAGGGTTAGAGCAATGAAAAGCGAAATAGTGCACAAGCAATGCATTTACAGAAGTTCACCCAGTTGTATGAAAAACAGATACTTAAATGTTTTCTTCTGGTAAAAAGATGTGTGGGTGAGTACTATCTACTTCAGGGCTGTCAAAGATACAGGCTGTAACTTTTTTTTTTGTTTATTAAATTATTCATGTTCGGTTATTATCCAAATGGTATGAATAATAGATAAAGCTGAATCAATTGCAGTTTAATTGAAGTCTATTTGTGTGAATACATTGTGGCATCAAGAACCATCTCGATCTGCTCGTGGAAATAACACCAGGCTGCTGCTTTGTAACAAGTGTGAAATGGCCCTGATTTAACTTCTGCATTTAAACCTGCATTCTCTTAGGCCTCTATGGCATGTGTGGGAACCACTGGTGTGAGTGTTGTGGACAGTTTTTCATGATGAGATAAACACTCACAAGAGTACATAGTGTACTACAATCCAGCCCCGCCTCCAAGCAGAAAGAGAGCTCAAGTCACCTGCATCAGGTCCGCCACAGCCAGGTTCATCATGAACACCACCGCTTTCTTAGTTTCCTTGATGTAGGCCCGAAACACCCACAGCGCCAGCACGTTACCCAGCAGGCCCGGTGCCAGGATCAGGCTGTACACCACGGCGTACATGTGGTGCTGGTAGCGCCGAAGGTCCTCGCTGCTGTCACAGCTCTGGTTGGCTCCACTCATCTTAATCCAAGCACTTGGCCCCCGTCCAGCCCCCTTTTCACTCTCGGGCAAGACCTGGTAGGTTTCCTACAAAGTGGGGAATGTATCTTTGTTGTTATTACATGACGACAGTGATGGGGTTACGCTCTGGGCACTTTTGATCCGTAGACGGGATATTTTTTATAAAACCAGTGTCGCATGTGTAGATGTTTGGAAGACACTGTTGGCATCCAAAAAAAGGCGCTCCTGGTCCCGTGTAAAAATGGTGATCGAGAATCACTTCTGCCCTGGTAGAAGAGAAATAATGAGAAGTTGTGTTTGTGTATGGCTGTTGTACATATAGAGGTAATACCATTGTACCTCTTCCCCTCTTGGTGCCACAAACACTGCCATGTGAATTCAACATGTGCAGCTGCATGCAAATGTGCAAACCCACAGGGGAATTATTTAGATGTTATTCAGTGGTGAGTATTTCCGCCACAAGCTCGCGTTCGGGTCTTGCTGTTGAAAAGTGTTGGTTTGTAATTGGATGTAAAATTTTCAGTAGAACCTTTAGAGAATGGGTGCGTCACTTCCAGGAAATGCAGCTGTCAGAACCCAGTTCACCGATTAATGATTCTCGGTACATGCTCCCATCCCAAAATAGTGTGACTGACATGATGCAAAGTTATTTAAATAAACTATGACTCAGAAGTCAGACGCAATGAATGAAGACAGAATGTGCCGCGTCGTCCCAGCTCCCCGGCATCTGCTTCTCGCTGTCTCCAGCTCCCCACTGACTCTCCAGCGCAGCCGGTGACCTTTGACCTGCGTGGGGTTTTTCTTTCTTTTCAAATCTTTCCCTTTCCCTCAGATCCCACTTCTGACAGACTCATTTTGCGGCACGGTGGCTCAGTGTTTAACACTGTTGCCTCACAGCAAGAAGGTCCTGGGTTTGATTCCCGCCTGGGGCACTGTTGGCACCGTGCTCCGGTGGGTTATCGCCCAATCAGGGGCCTTTCTGTGTGGAGTTTGCACGTTCTCCCCGTGTTCGCATGAGTCTCCTCCAAAATAAGGACCTTGACTAAAAACGTGCAGAACACTTCCTGTCCTGTCCCTGACCACAGCATGGACCCACCACCTGGAACTGGTCCCCGGGCGCTGACAAAGTGAGGGCTGCCCACTGCTCCTGGCTGCCCCTGGAGGAAGGACGGCCAGGATGGGATAAAAGCAGAGACTATATCTCATTGTTTGCCACTCCTGCATGTGTGTGTGTCACCCTCCGCGTGTGTGATTAATAAATCATTCTTATTCTTCTACCCCCTTATGAGATCCTCGATTCTCTTTAATATTCTCACCTATCTCTCCATAGCCTAGAAACATTTCTACGCGTCTCATTTCTTATGTGATTCTCAGATGGCGTCTGAGTGAAGGTCCTTCACAGTTGGCCGCGAGCGCTCATTGTTCTGTGGCTTTGACCTGTGAACGCACGCAGACCCATCTGGAAAGTTGGGAAAGTGCAAAGCATGTGATCACTTTTAAGGTCTCAGCAGGAACTTGTCTTCATATTTGAATGGAAAAGAGATTGGAAAACAACAAAATACTGCATAATTGATGATCATAATCAAAAATATGTTAATAAAATAAATAAAGTTAATAAGACCTAAATGTGTACTTTACCAATGATCAGTGATTCATCCTCAGGTCTTACCGGGAAAAACAATTTAACTTGCCGTGAATCATCCCCCCCGCCCCCGCCCCCCATGACCATGTTGTACGTGTACCATTATTTTATCTACAAAGTATTCATCATTCTATCCAATAATCCATATGCAGATAATCCAAGATACAGAAATATACACACACACACACACACAACTTAATGCTCACACTCTCACTCTCGCTCTCTCTGTCTCTTCTCTCTCTCTCTCTCTCTCTCTCTCTCTCTCTCTCTCTCTGGCACATGTACTCCAAGCGGCATTACAGACATTCCACACAGTAGAGAAACACACGAGACCTCCCGTGAGACATGACTCCACAGTTAAACTATTCTTTGACTCCCTTGCCTTCCCAAGCCGCACAGACTCACATTAAAACACCCTCCAGACAAAGAGGTGGACACTGAAAATCGATAGTATGAAAAGACAATAACTTAATAGTTGTCCGGAAAAAGCTCACCTCTATTCTGCAATGTCCTTCTGGGTAACTGTCACGTCACAGGTGGAGGAGGCATCGGCTCCCGTGTGGGTTCTAGCTCCTAGAATGTGAAACTTCATCACTTCACTTCATTGTCCCCCTGCAACCTCTCCGTCCACTCTCCCTCACTACTTTGACCTCATTATCTCTGACGTTTCCTCATTTCACTTTATTCCTTCCTGTCCTGCTGTCACTCTGCATCTTCTGTTGTGCTCTCTTCCTCTTGCCCCCCGCCGCCGCCCCCTCTCTCTCTCTCTTTTGACACAGGCACAGATACTGCTTCCTGTGAGAGTGGGGAGTGGTTTAGAGGGTTTCCCGACACCATGGTTATAGCATCGGGTAACTGTCTGCAGAGCAGCTACACAATACGCAACACAATAGCACCGTCTTGGGGTTTCATCTATGAAAACTTTACACCGCTAGGAATCCATTTTCCATTCCTTCAGATTCAGTTTGGTTATTATAGGTGAGAGTAATGACAACACGGATCTGCACACCTTTTCAAGTTAAATTACTTTGCCACTAGAGGAAGTGGCAATGGAGGTGATGTGACACAATGACACAATGTAATGCAATAATGCGGTCATGCAGCAAATGGTGTTTGAAAACTGTCCAGTGAGTTTTACACCAGTAGAACTGTACACACATACTTATATACCGATATATAATATATTTATCATTTTTATTTTATTAATTTTTTCCCTTTTTTACTTCAAAATAATTTTCTAAAATAAACATTTCTGAAATAAAAGCATCATGATAAATGAGTTGGCCAGACACAGGGCCTGAAGAGGAAGAGGTTAGATTAGGTTAGATTATGGGATGTGATGTAACACCTACTGCTTGTGACACAGTAGCTGCTCTCGGGCTAGAACAGGGTTGGATTGAAGTCTTCACAGATGCAGTTAAACTTCCGACCCTGAAAACTTTGCAGAGCTGCCGCCGCCGCTTTCTATACACCGCTGACAAAAGCGCAGAGAAACTGTACTGAGCTTCATTCATTGGAGCACCATTGAGTTGAGCACATACTTTTATTTGCAAAATGTACAGAACATTATACAATACACTGGCATTTGTGAAATATTAAAAATTCTGAAAACAAAACAGCACAAAAAACAGCGGTCAAAAAATAAACAGGAATGTTCTAAATTATCTGACGGTTAATAAGACAGTATGTATACACATGACGCGTAGCGACAGGGAAACCAATACCAGAGGTGATCAAAGATTTGTGTGAAACTAGAGAAGCGTGAAGGTCAATCTCCAGTCAAACGGCTCGAATATGAAGGCGTATTGTTTCCTCCAAAGGAAGCACAGTTTGTTCACATTGTCTAAATTTAGTTCTTGCTGTTTACCATATTCACCCTCTGCTCCAAGATATGCAACACTTATAGCCATACTTATAACTGCACTTAAAGCTTTTGTTGGTAAGAAAGATGTGTTTGCTTAAAATTTAACAACTGGCCCTGCTGGTCGCCCTTTTTCCGTCGCTCTGATTGGTTGGACGTCTATCCATTTGCAAATTGGTCTGGTGATTTCAGGCTAGAACACTTATGTTGTCACACAAAGCTGACCATCTTCTCTGGGAAAAACGGATGAGTATGAGGAGGTGCTCCCCATGCTCATCAGTCTTTCCTGCAGCTGTTTGGGCCGCTGGGAGGAGGAGGTGACCGGGGAGGAGAGGAGTGTGGAGCTGAAGGACGAGCTGCTTCTCTTGAGGTGCGATCTAAACTCGGCCGTCAGGAAATAATAGAGGAGAGGGTTGAGGCAGCAGCTTAGGCTCGCCAGGCACAAAGACACCGGATGGAACTGGCGCACGGCCAGACTGGTGGCACAGTGGGTCACGATGTCCTGCGACACCAGCAAATAGAGGAGGAAGTTGAGGTGGTACGGGGCGAAGCAGAACAGAAAGAGCACAGAGCAGCTCAGCGCCATCTGCAGGGCGCGGCGTTTCTTCCCGTCCGGCTGCTTGGCCAGCTGTTTATCCATCCGGCGAGCCAACAGGGAGGCGGTACGGGTGCTGGTCCTCACCATGGGGCTGAGAGGAGGCGTGGAGGTCTGCTGCTCCATACTCTGCTTCCGGCTGAGGGAGCGGGCGATGCGGACCGAGCTGTAGCCGATGGCTGACAGCGGAAGTAGGAACCCGAACAGCTCCGCCAGAACCATCATGGTGACCGCCTGGGAGTCCGCCAGCTGACGAATGGGCAAGTCCTTAAAACAACCTGCTTTGGGAGCTTCACGGGAGCTGGGACCGGAGACCGACCCGGTGTCGAGGCTTGGCGTGTAGGCGTTGGTTTCAGTGAAGGAGGCATGGGTTGGGGAGGCGTGGAGGGAGTGTGGTGGGTTACGACTTACACCGGTGGAGCTGCTGCTCCTCATGAGGATAAACGGGGAGCAGCTGAAGCCGACTAGCAGCCACACTGCGATGCTGATCAGCAGGTCGTAGCGTCTCCTCCACTGACGAGCAGAGAATGGCTTGAGGAGGAACACACACCTCTGCACGCTGATACACACCTGAAAACAAAGAGTTCAGACACCAGGACCTCACAGGTAACGTGCATTGGGATCAAATGAACTCTTCTGCTAATCGCCAAATGACTCCCTTTTGCCATGGTATTTCGTAGTAAAACATACATCAAGATGAACTGTCATGTATTTTAATTGAGCTGAATTGGCTGAGCATTCCTTGCTCCTAAGAATGACCATGATGTGGTCTTTCAGAATTGTCTGCTGCTCACCAGGAAGACAATGGAGGCATACATGTTGAGGTACTTGAGATAGAAGCAGAACAGGCAGAGGGGGCGTCCAAAGGGCCAGGTGTGTGTGAAGTAATAGTAGATCCTGAGCGGCAGAGAGAGGACGTGAGACAGGTCTGCCGCAGCCAGGTTGACCATAAAGATCACAGACTTGGTCCTCTTGCTGTGGAGACATGCAGGAGAGGAGGGAGGGTTTGAAATTATTTGTTCGGTGTCTTTTGCACAGTTAACTGGTGGAGGAGGGCAGGGGTCATACCTAATGTGTCTGCAGAGGACCCAGAGGGCGATGGTGTTGAGCAGGAGACCAGGGATGAAGAGGAACAGGTAGAAATAGGTGTAGAGCCGGTCCATCTTCAGCTCCCATCCGGTCATGTTGTGGACGCAAGGTGAGGACAAGTTCCCTGAAGGCTCCTCCCACTCATTGGACTCGTTCATAGTTGTCCTCATACCGTTGTGGTGTGATTCAGCAAAACACAGCACATGCATCACCTTCCATGTGGTTAATAAGGTTAATGCCCACGTGCTTTTTATTTTTGCTCACACATCGCTTCACACGCTTCAACGCCAACCGATGCCTGCAGTCAAACACAAGAAGAAATGTCTATTTATTTGTCTTTCTATTTATTTATTTATTTATTTCAATGCTTCAACTAATTTTCAGGACCATTCAAGTTAATATTGTGAATAATGGAAAATAATATAAATAAATATTATATTATATATATTATATATATAAATTATATATAAATAAATAAAATAAATATCAACCCGTGAAAACGCTGCCATGTTTTCATCGTACCATCTTACCTTGCACAGTTTGGTATATATATACTGTATATATACAGTGGTGTGAAAAAGTGTTTGCCCCCTTCCTGATTTCTTATTTTTTTGCATGTTTGTCACACTTAAATGTTTCAGATCATCAAACAAATTTAAATATTAGTCAAAGACAATACAAGTAAACACAAAATGCAGTTTTTAAATGAAGATTTTTATTATTAAGGGAGAAAAAAAATCCAAATCTACATGGCCCTGTGTGAAAAAGTGTTTGCCCCCCCTGTTAAAACATAACTTAACTGTGGTTTATCACACCTGACTTCAATTTCTCTAGCCACACCCAGGCCTGATTACTGCCACACCTGTTCTCAATCAAGAAATCACTTAAATAGGACCTGCCTGACAAAGTGAAGTAGACCAAAAGATCCTCAAAAGCTAGACATGCCGAGATCAAAAGAAATTCAGGAACAAATGAGAAGG
>OMKR01047124.1:0-11206 GCA_900302355.1 Cyttopsis rosea | reverse complement strand
ACATATATATATATAACATTTATATATATATAACATATATATAAATAAATAAATATGTATATATATAAAAGATGATTAAAGACAAAAAAATTTTGGACCGTCAACTGTATTTTAAAACGATTAATAATTATATTGAGAAAATTTTTATTACGTTATCTACTGTAACCAGTAATACATCATATTTATAATCTATTATTATTTATTTATACAAATCAATCCCCGAGAGGAAATTCAGGAATCTTATGACCTGCCACTGGCATTGATATTTCTTTCTGCCAACTGAAACATAGAGGGAATGTGAAGTTTGACGGTTGCTATGGCCTCCAGTCGCCATTTTGGGAGGATCACTTTCCATTCAATTGCATAGAGAAATAGCTAAAATATAGGAAATGGACAAAAATGGAGAAAGGAAGGGAGGAAAAGAAGGGTCGTGGTTTCACACGAGATGGTTGCAAGATCTTCTATGGCAGTTCTTCACCTGACTTCAAAGCCGTCTTTTTAACTCAAGATATTCGCCGACCGACATTCACGGTCAATGCGAGCGATCCTCCATATATGGCGGCTTGGTCCGGCAACGTGACGTCAGCTTCACGTTCTCTATTGACGGAAACATATGGACAAAGCCGGAGGACAGTTTTGAATATGTCCCTACAATAGATGACCATCTAGCTGCCCACAACGAGGACTTGTATTCATTTTGTACAACGCTGAAATGCCTTTCAGGCGGTTTAGGTGACTTTCTTTGCACAGGCACGGTGAACAGAGCACGGTGAACTTTTTTTTCATTTATGTGGTCCGATATGTTTGAGGGAGTCTTATTTGGGACTTTTGGTCTGATATCCAACTTAACATTACCATGCAGTTTAATGTGATGAACCACAGGTATTTATATGGGACATGGGGGTTGGAATTCATGAGCCGATTAGATAGTTTACATTGATATTGTGTAAAATCATGTGATTGTCACAAAAATAAGTTAAATACATTGGTGGCACGGTGGCTCAGTGGTTAACACTGCTGCCTCACAGCAAGAAGGTCGATTCCCGCCTGGGGCACTGTTGGCACCGTGCTCCGGTGGGTTATCTCCCGATCAGGGGCCTTTCTGTGTGGAGTTTGCACGTTCTCCCGTGTTCGCATTGGGTCTCCTCCAACATAAGGACCCTGACTAAAAAAGAAACGTGCAGAACACTTCCTGTCCTGTCCCTGACCACAACATGGACCCACCACCTGGAATTGGTCCCCGGGCGCCGACGAAGTGAGGGCTGCCCACTGCTCCTGGCTGCCCCTGGAGGAAGGACGGCCAGGATGGGATAAACGCAGAGACTGTATCTCATAATTTGCCACTCCTGCATGTGTGTGTCACCCTCCGCATGTGTGTGGTAAAAAAACGTGTGATTAATAAATCATTCTTCTTAAATACTGACACAAACAGTAAAGTTTGTAAGGCAAGGTTGCAGTATTATTAAATTGGGGTTAATTGAGCTCAGTAATACATATTGTTGTACATAATACACATGTATTTCTTGAATAAAATTAGTTACTGTAGTAGGTACTCCTTAATGAGTAAAGAAAAAACTATACAACTTTATATTACAGGTGTGTTAGAAATAACCAAGACTTTTTTTGATTATTAATGTAAACTCATACAAGTATTTTAATTTCATCTGCTTTTCTGAGCTGCCCTGCTTCTACATCTCACCTGTTGGGTGTCCCACGTGTGTTTTCTTAAGTTTCTAGGTACTCTATTTTGCCAATACCTCTGGTCCAAACTGTGCCTCCTCAAGACGAGCCCTTTTGAATCTTTGAAAATATTTTTCAATATTTCCAACAGCACTTGAAGGTAGCACGATAGAATTTCCAACAGTACTTGAACGCAGCACTGCTGTGATTTTTTTCTCTCTAAACAAAGCAAATTGCAAAGTGTTTTTATTGTAGATGTATTTAATTTACTGTTTCCTGCTCCTGCTCTGCTGCGGAACAGATCGCTTCAGAAAAGATCGCCCGCCTTCTCAGCCACCCGGCCCGGCACCATCCGCGACCCGATGGGTGGGAACCTCTGAGCCAAGTGGCACACTTGTTGCACTGATGTTAGTTCTAGTGCTACCAAATAAATGAATCAACTTTGGCGGCCTTTCTAAACGTCCATTAATCGTGCAGTCGCACCAGTGCTACAGTCATTTGAAAATACAAAACAAAACACTCGCACCTTGAAATAAATGGTCACAGCCCTGCTGAAGTGTGATTTGGTGGATTACATAATCTGTTTCTCGTGCTTTACTCACAGGTGTGTGAATTGACCAGGATATGAAGACCTGCAAGCCTGTTAAAATATTCAATAATATTAATTGCAAGTCAACATAACTGGTAAGCTTGGTGGAATTTAACTCCATGGTTCAAGATACTAAAAACACTGCACCTTTAATGACCTGCTAATGGCACTGTAGGAGTCTACAGTGCCATTAGCAGGTCATTAAAGGTGAAGTGTTTTTTTTTTAGTGGCATCTAGCGGAACGGACTTGGCAGAAATGGAATATAATATTCATAAGTATGTTTTAATTAGTGTATAATCCCATGAAAAGAAGAATCCTTGTGTTTTCGTTACCTTAGAATGAGCCGTTTATATCTCCATGAGGAGCGGGTCCTCTTCCACGGAGGCCGCCATGTTGCAGCGCCATGTTTCTACAGTACTTTCTACAAACCAAACACTGGCTCTTGAGAGGGACTTCCGCAGCCACGGCAGCTTCTCCTACACGGCCGGGAATTCAATTGGTTGTAAGCTGCAACCTCACCGCCAAATGCCGCTAAATTCTACGCACTGCATCTTTAAGGCCTCCCACGTGTTGAGCCTGCTACATGCTGGCCAGTGCAGCTCATTAACACATGACGTTGAAATGTAATTTCTTAAAAAACGAACAGTTCCAAAACATTAGGGGAAATGAGATAAGATAGCAGTTAGCCAAGCTGTCTTGGCTAATTGGCTAATTGGCACCTGATTGTCAATGAAGCGTCCAACAGAAGGTTTAACCACAACCAATTTTGATAACAACATTTTAGAAATTAATTTATATTTTATTCCATTCCTTATTATATTCCTTATTCCTATATTCCATTCCACATAAATAATTTTGGTAAAGTGAATTAATCAGAATTATTTATAAAGAATGTAATACATTTATCTGATGACTCGTTTGAAAACAACACAAACGTGTATCGTCAGGGGAACTACTTTGTTTGTTTGTTTCATTTCTCCGCGTGTGTGCGAGATATAATGCATGGCCACTAGATGGCAGAAAAGCCTATTCAGCGAATGTGAGACGATTTCCAATCCATCCGGATAGTAATTTTAAAGCTCTTTAGACCCAGCCACTCAATATATTAATTAGATAATCCCATAGTTGACTCAATAATTGGACATAATCTATATAATCTATACAGGCAGATTTATAAAAATGACATAAAAATATATAACCAAATTGTTTTCAGCAAACTCTACCATATTCTTGTACAACATGTCCCCAAGTACCTATGTGATAATTTCCATGTAATTTTTAAAAACAATTAGATGCTGACATCCCACTGTTGTTTGGTGACATTATTCCTGCAGGAAACAAAAAACTGGAACTGTTGTTACTTCAAATAATGAACATAGTTTTTTCTCTTATAGGTCTGACAATAATATATTTAAAGCATTTGATTGTTCACCACCACAAACTATTTAAGCACTTGTATCCACATAGAAACTTGATACCTAAACATCATTTTATGATCCATTACCCATCTTCTATAAGGAAAATTGGCCCCTTATTATATATGTAGCATATGAGGTTTGAAGCCAAACCAAGCGGTTCAAAGATTTATATTTTTTAATTCAAAAACATAACCAAATCACTTTCTAAAAAGCATCAGATGGCCATTGCTTATCACTGGGAAACCTTCACCCTCAAACAAAATGAGTGCGGGCCAGAGATGAGATGAGAATGTGGTCAACAATGAAATGCTTGAAATGATCTTGTCAAAGAGATGTTTTCTGAACTAGTTGGGTTAAAGTTGACGGTGTAGAAGAGTATAAAGCTGGACTTATTATTTGCAGTGCAATGGAAGAAGACATGCCAGTCATTTTGAGAGAATTTTGATGACCATCATCATGCATTCATATTACGAGTATTAAGAAGTGAGGAAAGATGTACAATAAAAATATCTGAGATTAAATGTCATAAACCGTTTGATATTCAAAGCTCATACAATGTTTCAGATGGAAGTTTGTACATGATATCTTCATTCACAATGTTTTAATTCAACTGTATGACTTTGAAAGTGTCATTTGAATTCTGGCAAGTGTTCCACTTTCTTACCGTGCCTGTTCATCTCCATTATCTCCATTTCCTTCCAAAGACTACTACCCGTCATAAAGATGCAAGCCGTATCACTTAAATGACTCATCTCGTTTTTGAGACGCTGGAAGGTGTATTTCCCCAATTTTACAGGAGCTAGGCTGGTGGATTCCCTCTGCAAGACAGCACGCAAGGATGTAATTGGCGTTGACCTTTGCGTTGGCATCTGGTTAAGATAGACAAAAACACTTTATATGCAGGTTTTAATACTAACCATGTGGGGACCCTATACATAACCCGAACCAGATCCTCTCCCCGCCGCCGCTGATTGTAACCATATGACCGCCTGGCTTCTCCGCTTCACATCAACGCTTGTGTGTGAGAAGGAGAGAGAGAGAGAGAGAGAGAGAGAGAGAGACTCGGGGCGACTGTGGACTGTGAAGAAATTCACGGTGATGAATGGACACAGTGATAACTAGTCAGACAGCAGCAGCAAAGTAAAGTACATTTTCTCAAATGACGTGAACACATCTAGAGAGTCGGTTACGGGGGAAAAAGAAAAGCCAAAATCTGCAAAATCTCATCTGCAAAATGAGAAGGTTTTACCTCAGCACTGAAGTAGAAGCGTCCCAGGAGATGTTCCGGACATGACGGAAACAACGACGCCTCCTGACAGATGGGAAGCTTTATATTATATAGGGCAAGTACAAGGGGCACAATCTCCCTGGGCAAGACATCTCCAGGACCATTGCACACAGAAAGATGAAGGCTTTCATCATGTTCTCCACCTCGTCGTCCAAAATGTCTGGAAACAACGAGAAGAGAAGAAAGAGAAACAGGAACCAGCGTTGACCTGAAGAACGAACGTCTCGAGCCCCTTTTGTGATGTCGCAGTGCTGTGGGTGGGCCGCGCGGCTTTTTGCGACAGGGTCAATTGAACAGAGCTTCGGCCAGTTCTGAGTCGTTTCCCAGTCTTGGTTATAGCTGCGTTTCCTTGTCTTTCTGGCAGTTTCCATCATATTTCGCCTAAATCTGCATAGTTTGTGACTTTGCTGCTATGCAATTGGGTGGAAGCGCAGTCAGGCCTGGGAAGTTGCGTCTGACCAACTCCAAATTCAATGAAATCATTTTTTTGAGGCAGTGGCAGTTTGTGCCGGTTTGTACATTTCGTATATTTTAGCTATTTTTCTATGCAATTAAACGGGAAGTGATCCTCCAAAAATGGCGACCGGAGCCCATAGCAACCCATAGCAACCGTCAAACTTCACATTCCCTATAGGCGAAGGAAAAATCGGCGAAGGACGTCGTTGGGGACGTTTTGGCCCACGGGTCAATGGCGCCATCTGGTGGTCAGAGCAGGAACAACGTGTAGGTAAGTGTTGAGCTCAGCTCAAATTATTCTATGCAAGACAGCCATTTGTCAGCCGCATGCCATTTTTGGATCTAGTCGTTGATATTTTATAGTTTACCTCTTAAACATGTAACATAAATAACTCACCAGGACACAATGTTTATTTATTGTGTGGTCTCCCGTCATGTTTACAGTGTGGTTTGCGCTACTCACCGCCAGATGGCAGTAATTCACATTATGGCCGAATAACATGGGAATCAATGGGGATCATAATTCATATCTTCATTATAAAACGAGGAACGCTTCACGAATTTGCGTGTCATGCTTGTTGCAGGGGCTATGCTAATCTTCTCTGCATTGGACTTGAGTTTTACTGACTGGAGTTTTAATTATAGGAGTCCTAAGGGGAGAGAGGCACATAATGGTGTCTGGCTCTCTGTAATGCTTTGGAGAAGCTTTGTGTGCTCTGAATTCTGATTAAAGGCTAAAAACTGGTCACTGTGGGCTCATATGGATGACAAACAGGACCCTCCGGAGGTTTGAAGAAGTTCTGGTTCAGATGGTTCCCGGATGCTTGCTGGGAAGTTAAGGCAACCGAGGTCCTACTTCAGCTGGAACTGATTGGTGGGTGAGAGACAACTGAGGCAGACTGAGATAGCTGAGGCAATCCGCCTTACACACACACACACACACACGAGCGCACACACACACAGGCTTCCCGCCTCTCCCCCAACGGTCTGATTGCATTCCTTCCTCCTTTGGTTTCCTCCTTCCTTTCAGCAGAGAGGCGGAGGGAGGGATGTGGATAGGAGGCCCAGACCTTGAGTAAATGTTTGACCTTGTAAGAAATGTAATTCTATTGAATAATATCTCTGTGCGTGCCTTGTGTATGTATGTATGTGTGTACCACCTTGAATGTACATTTGACCTTGAATACATGTTTGATCGTGTATGTATGTATGTATGACCTTGAACATATGTTTGACCTTGTATATAATTGTGTATAATCTATAATTTCCATCTCTGTACATGCCTGATGTATGTATTTATGTGTGTACAACCTTGAATGTACGTATGACCTTGAATGTATGTTTGACCTTGAATATATGTATGACACCATGCATAATAAACCCCCTATGAAATCAATGAAACCATAAAGAAAATATAAAACCCCGGTAAAATGAAACCTTAACCTGAATCAATGTATATGGATGTGGGTGCAGCCCAGACAGCTCTCTCATCATGAAAAAACAGTCACCCAAAGGCCGTTGCCTAAAAGCCACCCAGACTGAACGGCTGACATTTCTTCCGCTTCTCTTTCTTTGCAGGTGTATTCAGGCGAGTCATACCACATTCCTACTTCTTCATCTTCGAAATCGGCACATTCTCCATGTTCTTCTTCTTCATTTCCTAGATTCTCATCCTCCTCAGATTGCTTTTCTTCTCTCCGCTTTCTTTCTTCCTTGGAATGACTTCAGCTTTCTGTCAGTAGCTCATGAATGACAAGACTCTCAAAATCTCTCCCTTGATCACTATGCATACTCTTTGGGGGGTTGTATGAGGTACTTATCCATAGTCAGTGTATTACCTGCAGTAGATAGGTTTAGGTGGCTTGCTTTGCACAGGCACGGTGAACAGAGCAGTAATGCAGTTCAACCAACAGAATATTCATCAGATGGGAAAAATAAATGAATCAAAATCCTTTATTTGACCTATACTGAGTTTGTAACAAAACTATGTACAGTAAAAGTATACACGTCACACATGCATCTATGTTAAATGACATACAAACTTGTAATTATGTCTTTTTTTCCTAATATCTAAAAACATTTGACTCAGCAGTTAAGTGGCAGTGAACACATTTAGAATTTGTGAATTATTTATGAAAGAATTAAAGCATTAAAGCACGGGAAAGCCACTACTGAGTGTCTCTATGCTGTCTAGCTAAATATTAGAGAAACACCACTGTACGAAACCATACATATAAAATATTGCATTATATTTCATCACAATAACAGTCATCAATGGAAACTTTCGATGAAAGTTTTGAACTGATATTCTTAAGTCTCTTGACAATTCATGAATATGAAGAGAAGTTTGAGAAATATAAATAATTAATATAATACGCAGCACAACTGCGACAAATATGACAAATCATTTAAAATCAATATGAAGCCCAGAAAATAAAACCCAGACAGCGCTATTGACTAAAAAGACAGCGACGAATGCATGTTTGAAAAGGTAAACGGTTATTGTAGCTTTCAAACAATTGCATAGTTTTTTGGCTTCTTCGTCACATTCTGTGATTTTCTTTTATTCTAAATCGAGTCCACAATCTCAGAACAATGTTTCAAATGTGTCCTCATACAGGAACCCATCATACAGGTTCATAATCCAGCAGATTCTATCAGATAAAGTGCTATAACACGGAGTGCACAATGGTTTTCACATATTAGTCTAGAGTGTACTTTTAGGTTATTAAGGTTACATTTTATGGTTAAATTCTCCTACATGATTTCCTGACTCTGAATCGATGATACTGTAATACTGAGGTGGGTGGACTTGACTACATCCTGGTTTCCACCAGATTTGACACGGAACGGTACAGCGTTGAATATTTATTCATTCCATTTAAATTAACACCCCCCCCCCCCCCAAAAAACGGACTAAAATCTGATCCCTAGCCCCGAGCGGCAGGTGGGCGTCATAGCGGCCGTGGCTGGTGCAGCCCTGCGGTCTCGGGGCTCAGGGCCGGGTAGTGGCTGGTCTTACTGGGACTCCAGTTCCCCAGCGACGCCTGCAGAGCCTTGCGGTGCGCCAGGCGGTGCGTGATGGAGAAGCCGGCGTTGCCCTCCAGCTGAGACAAAACCACGAGCACCTGCCTGGAAAAAGGACAAGGACCTCAGAGACATTTGATGATTGTCAGGAGCAATTCTTCATTTTTAGTAAATTTTAGCAGAAAATTGTATAAGTTGACGGGAGTCAATGAAGTGCACAATTACTTAGTTCATAATTTATTTAAAGGTACAATATGTAACTTTTCCCCATTAAAATTTCTAAAAACGACTAGACCTATGTTATATATTTTGTTGAGTTGTGTACTTTACATCATCCCAAATGTTTCCAACAATTTTCAAAACCACAGAAATCCGTAATTTTAATAACGGTAACGGACCATCATTAGGTCGCCTGTCATGGCGTCTGTCCCCTTTCCCCCCTCTACTGCTACAACTTCCGGGGCAACACCGGGACACCGGATGTTACATCAGAAGACTCCACGTAACTTTTTTGCTCTACTATTCCCCTACTAACTATTGTTTGATGGAGCGCGATTATTTATTGCCGTTTGCTGCGCGTTCTGTCGCAGAAGCAGTCGCCGTAAAGCGCACACGTGACAAATGAAGACTACAATCCCATGATCCCACGCTACTTCTGACATCATCAGACTCCATCTTTTTGTGATTGTTTTGATTGAGAGACCCCTAGCAGCAGAAATTACATATTGTACCTATAAATAACTACGTTATTTATACGGTTTATACGGTTATAATAATTACCTTTAGTGTGTTCGAAATCTTATAATTTTTACTATGAAGGTCCAAAGAAAGAGTACTCTACAGTTATCATCATGATATTGAACTGAGTTGATTCCAAGTGGCGTGGTTGAGTTTTTTGACTGGTGCAGATATTTGTCAATGAAAAATATTGAAAAAAAAGAAAAAACTTTTCCTTCAGTAAGAATTGCATGTGTGTGTGGTCTACCGGTGCAGGGGCGGGATGCTGTCGATGGTTTTGAGGCTGCAGCGGGTGGAGACCACGTTGAAGCTGTCGCTGCAGTCGCACGACACGTGGAGGTGGTGCCTCGGGTGGCGGTTCTCCACCATGACGATGAGCCCCGCCCAGCCGTGGGTCAGGTAGTAGCATGTCATCCCCTCCCGACCCTGGAACACAAGACAAGATAGCACCACAATGCTCACACTACTCTGGATTTACTGATATGTGAATCATACAAGATTAAATCATATATTAATAATAAAATACATCAGTGCTTGTCAGTTTCTATAATGTTTGGGCCTGAAATATAAATGAACTTTTATCAAATCGAATCTAATCTCTTGTCATGTATTCTAATCCAATAAAATCACATTTTTATTTTAAATATCCAAAACAATGCTTCATTTCTATTAGATATTTTTACCATTTGTATTATTTATGTCGTCAGATATTTGTAACCAAGTACAAAATCCTCAGCAATGACGCTGATTTGAGATTTCATAAAATATAATTTTCAATTTTTTTAATCTAGAAAGATGAGCCAAAATGTAACAAAACAGAAGTACATTACATTTAGATTTTACTTTTACATGAACATATTTCGAATTAGGTTAAAGTAAAAAGTATCATTTCTAAAATCTACTTAGGAAAGTAACATTGCTTTAAAAGATTGGCTCGTGACGTTGTGAGTGGGGCGTTCTGTTTTCTCACCTCGTGCCTCTCGCCCTTGGTCTCCGTCAGCTCGATGATGGCGTCGGCGATGGTGGTGGTGGAGGCCGCGTGCTGCTCCACCACCACCAGTCTGGAGCTGTAGACGGCCAGCGTGTAGCCAGGCAGCTCCGACCTGGAGCCAGGAGCTAGGGGGAGACGCAGAGAGGAACCATCAACAGAGAGATGCCGGGAAACCCCGAATTGTTCTACTTTTTAAACTCCTGGGAACGCAACATATAACACAACCACAAATTAATATGCATGAAAGACTCATTTGCATGTGCACATCCTTGAAAGGTAAACCAAGGGGAGGAAATGACATCCACACCTGACTTGGGGGACGACACGTGCAATTAAATGAAGATGAGCGGGTGGAATAATCCAATGTGATACAACAGATGGTGTGCCATCAAATCTCAGGATCTTAAATAATAATAAGTATACAGGCCACGTCATCTCTCACCGTCGTCCTCATAAATAATATCTATTTGAGGAAATAGGCCTGTCTCATTACAGGACATGCATCATAAGGAATCTCATAAGCAAGCATAGCTTTTGGGTTCCTTGATTGGTTGCTCCCTGGTTAACAGGCATGGTTAATGCTACCATGGCAACCGGAGGAATGTTTTGGTGTAGTCCATCCTCGCTTGTCTCAATCTATGCATGTAAGCAAAACAGGAAGGGAAGTTAATATTTTGCCGGTTTGTATTCTATATATCATTATCATCCTTATCAAAATATATCATTGTTATCATTATCTACACAATATAGATATATAGACTATAGACAATAAATCTAAAAATCTAAATGTCATGTCAATTTGTCCATCAATAACATTTTTCACACACATCACATTTAATCATCTCATGAGACTTCACTGGAAATGCTCGCCCAGCCCCATATTAAATGTCCTTTTCCGCATCTCAGATAGAACCGGAAACCCTTCTGTTAATATTTAAAACATGTGACCGTGTATGAGTTCCGTTCCTACCGCTGCCCTCCTCTGGGCCTCTCCAGTGGTTGAAGGCGCAGCACAGCA
>OMKR01047107.1:14347-27002 GCA_900302355.1 Cyttopsis rosea | reverse complement strand
ATATTTTCAGTGGCTATACCGAGATCATCTCTGACGTAGAGATGATTGGCTGAAGGTGTTGGATGATGGATTGGATGGAGGTGATGATTCTAATCAAATTCTCGCTGCAAAAGGCCAGTCTCTCTTGTGATAGGGACTGTAAAGACCTCGCAAGAAAGGTTGGTGGAACCAGGCTAATACTGTAGATTTCAATTAAAAAGATGAAACTGTAAATATTGGGATCATAGTTGAAAACACTACAATACTTATGATGACCATGATAAGGCATTTTCTCCATTTTCTTATTTGTTCCAGTTTCTGACACTTTACGGGTGGGTGTCTACCACTCATTGGTTTAGTTTACATAATCTTGATAATTTTTCAATATTCTGTTCAGAAGTTACTGTAAGGGGAAAACAACACGCACAGAAATATGATATTTCTACCTAAAATAAGATAATTATAAGATAAAACTATTAATCCCGGAGGGAAATTCAAGAGCTGGGTATTACCCAGCAATAATGTGAACTTACTTACTACAATATCCCCAATCTGAACATCTTATCCCAGGAGAATCATGTTAGATCTCAGTAATGGAGAAGAAAAATGATTATATGGCAAACGTCCTGTTCTAATGACCCCAAGCTAACAGTCGAAATCTCTCTGTTCAGTAAAAGTAACGGATGAGATTGCCACTGTATTGGCGCTTACTTAAAGTTGAGGTTTCAGAATCTATGTCGGCACGGGAAAAGCCCAAATGGGTTCCATCCCTTTATGAATTATAACCACGGTGACCCCAGCCGCCGGTCTGCGTCTGTGGCGTTTCATATGGAAACCATTCGTTTAATGGCAGATTATCAAGAAGAATGTAGAGCGATAAAGCTGTAGACAAAAGGCGGGGGTCACCTTGAGGAGCCGCTGGATGATCATCTCTGTCGTTAGCGTGACACCGCCCTCGCTCCATAACTATCGCTGGCACAGACACTGGTCACGTGACCCTCTGCCCACTGCTCGGGTTTGTAATTCTCACACCGCTGTGCTAATGGGAGATATGGCAACAGATGCAGGGAGCAACGACAATAACGCATTATTCAGTGCCCGAGGGCCACAACAAGCCAAGGCCATTAGATATAATTTAAAAAAATTAGCCTTTTGCTGCATGGAATGTGGCCATTTGTGATGTATTATAATAATGACCATATTCCCCCGGGGGCCCTCTCCCGCCCTCCCCGACCGTCCGCTATTCCTATTTGTGTTGGCTCTTGTGTCTGTACTTGGGGGGGATGTGCGTTCTTGTTTGTGTTTTTATGTTTTATGGGTGGTGGATAACTCACTAAATGGGAAATAATTGTTTCTTCCCCAGTGTGCTTTTTGGTTTTGGAGGTTATTATAGCTCACCGTATGATTTGTTTTCCCGTTGGAAATCATCTGTGCGCACAACATGTGCACTTCCTTTAGGGGACAGAGTGTGTGTAATCTGTGTGACTGAAGTGTGGATGATATTGTGGCTGGCTGGTTGTAAAATGGCGTCTGGGTGAAGGTTCGAGTGGGGAACGGATGCAGGTGGCTCGTCTGGCGTCTGTCCCATCTGCAGTAATGGCGAAGGAATCAAAGGTGACATGATGGCGAAACACATCCGAGATGAGGTGTAACTACGCATCAAGTAAATGACTCCAGCAGCATGTACCCTTTCCCGCTGTTATGGAGAAAACCTCTGAAGTGTGGCTCCGATCATCAAAACATTTTGTCTTCAATAATCAATATTTTTCTCTCCGTAGTGGCGGGCTGCACCTTTGATGAGGACTCAGATCCCAGTCTGTGCGACTTCACGCAGGGGGAGGAGGACGACTTTGACTGGCAGCTGTTCCGGACCCACAATGCACCACACGCCAGCTCCGATCTACTGCGGGGTAGGAATCCTGCTCGCAGCATTAACGTTGAGGCGAATCTGTGATTTTGTCGGCATAAATGACAACACTTTTGGTTTGTCGTCTTTATTATTCCGAAGGCAAGGTGCTTGTTTGTGCAAAGGCTCAGCACTTCCTGTTTTGTGCCAAGTCAGATGCCGGTGCCCGGGCTCCCACAAAGGCCCACTCTATTTTTCATACGTCCCCGGTCGGCGCGTCAGGAACTTGTGACCGAGTGCAAATCAGCCTTGAATGTCCACAGCGTTCATAACTCATCAGCTGTAATCAAGGAGGAAAGGCAATTGTGGCTGCCTCCTTGCAAACTCCAGGGATGTTTTTATGTTAAACAGACTCACAGGGAAACTAGCGATGTCCTCCCATCGCTATCTTTAGTTGCCATGGTTCCTCTCCAGCCTCTCCATTAACACCAACCGAGAGGGAAAAGACCACATTAGTGACTTCACATATTTTCAGCAGAAATACCGTAAGTGCCCCAACTGTAGACATACAGTGCAATTAGGGTATTGATTCATTCTGGAAATAATCAATCCATCAATTGCCCAGTGATGGGTATTATTGTGGGAATACGACTTGGAAAGGAACCAAGGAACCTGAAGAGTGAGAAAGAGAAAAGCATGTTTTTTTTATATTTATAACAAGCATTAACATTTATATAACATTTATATCAAGCTTGTTAGAATAGGACATCGTTGTATCATAGACAGTGTGGCGGGTACATTATAGAACTGACAGGTGGATTAAAATGGACGGATGTGAAGATGACAAGATACAATAAACTGAAGAGGACAAGATATAATTAGATGTCTCGTTTAGGATGAAGTATTTGGGATGGAGGATAGACTACAGGGAGGCTTTCACAGTGGTCCAAAAACCTCCCGCAGGGAGAAACATTTTTCTTAGAAGCAAAGAGACATTCGATTTTGGATTTATAGGACGACAATTTTATTTCTCTCTCCCCACCGGCTCCTTCCCTGAAACGAATACCTACCTAACTTGATGAATCACTGTCATCTCAAACTGTTCAGCCGTGTTCACCTTTCCATCATCAGCATTCAAGGCTGGATCTCCCTGCAGCCAGCAGCCAATTCAGGTCAGGCGACAGGATAATTAATACTTTCCCCTTTGGGTTTAATTAAAATCTACTGCCACGTTGGATGACATTCACGGCCATCTCGGGCTTTCAATGAAACCGAATGACACAGGTGGATGGAAGCAGGTACTGTATGTTGCAAATGATGGTGCTGTGTCAAACTCTGAGGCTCCACTCTCTGCTATTGATAAGTACTCGGCATATAGTCAATGTCATTTCTCATCCCAAATTGGAAGCATGGCGGGGGTGTGTACTTGTGATTTTCACCTGACATTGCAGTGTGAAGGCGGCATCATTACATGAAGACTTTGTCTTTGTATAATTTAAGGTTATCTTTACTGTTGATATGCACGTTTATTTTTTTCTTCCACCCCTTCTTAATCCCATTGTGTCGGCTACCGCTCGTGTATCACGTCGGGAGTCTCGCTATCAACCATCTGGGCCGCCGAGGTGGGGGGTAACTTGTATTTATGAGATAAGGCTATTTACATTGGACCAGTATTAACTTTCTGGGGCTGAGAAATTGGTGTCGGGGGAAGATTAGTAAACACAGCTGAGATAGCAGCAAGCGTGTGGCTCCCTGGAGAAATTAGAGACTACATTTCCAATAAAAAAGGGAAAAGTGCGTAAAAAGAAATTAAGTGGCATAGACCGCAGCACAATATATTAATACAGTTTTTTTTATCACATTCTTTTGATTTCAATTCGATTTCCATTAGTTTTCTTTCTGTGCTTTTTAATTAGGCAAATCAGGATTCCAGGACGATGACCTTTCAAAGAGCACTGGTGTGTTTGTATGTCGAGTGTGGTTGATTTTGGAAGGCGGAAGACAATGGTGGAAGACAATGATTTGTATGTAAAGACACGTGTCTCTTCATAACCAAAAAGCTGGTTGGCAGTCGGGTTCGTCACTGCTCAGCGACACCGATCAGAGTTGCTGACCAAGGACCAAAAGTTTTTTTTTTCCTGCAGCGACAGTAACACAACCGTTTTAGCACCGTCTGTGCGTCAGAGCTATTGAACGGTAAAATGCAAAAAGTGTTGACGTGCACTTAATACATCCACAACCAGTCCAATGTATGGGGGACATTTCAAATTCCCTTATGAGCAGCGCCATAGTTAGCCGTCCCTCCCAGGCTTTATTCACGATATGAGCACTATGGCACTCAAAAGACATTCATGTTTGTTATTTTGGCAGCAGAATTACGTTTTCCTGGGCGATGCTGTGGCTGAGTGCATCTTCATGTAAAGATAAAATAAAAATAAAAAACTTTATGGGAACCCTTGGTGCGCTACAATTAAGCAAATGCCAAAGAAAATGTTAGATGAGATGTAGTAAGCATTAGCAGCACTAGCAAAATACTGACACTTTAGAAGAGGTTGTAAACTTTAATATTTTGCTTGAAAGATATCCAACTTGGAAAATGTGTCCAATTTAGCTCAAGCCAAATACGATGTTAATATGTAATTGCAGCTTTCCTACATAGAAGCGCTGCAGCGTGTAGTTCTAGATCTCAAACGTCCACATCTCGCTCTTTAAAAACACAGGGTGATTAATTACTTTTGTGGACATCAGCCCTCACCATAGATTAGTTTAATGCTAAAGAGAAACCACAATTGGAAATAATAGTGTCAGGGTTGCCATGGGGGTCTCAAGGCGGCCTGTTTCACCAATTACCTTTCCCTTTAGTCGAGCTGCAGCGGACTGTGACTAATTTGTGTCCCCTTCTCTCCCATTCACGTATTTACACAAATGACAAACAGGCGGCAGATATAGGTATGGTAATGCAGCCCCCTTTTGGCTGCAACGCTTTCCCAATTAAAGGTGACTTTACAGGCACAACTGGAGGGCTTTTATTCACTAGGTTGTCAGTTTAACAATGTAATTAAGGCTCAGACGGCACTGTCGGAATCACAGTCAAGCAGACTTTCTGTGCGTCTCGCCCAAACCCTGGGGAGCCAAGACAACCTACCACTTGATGGGTAATACTCAGCTCATGGGAAAAGAAAAAAAGACTAATGAACAAGAACAGAATAGAAGCTTAAACCTCTTATGATGTGGACCATACATGTAATTTTTGTAATTACATAATTGAGTATTCTCTTCCCAGTGTCATCTGGAAACTGGAAAAGACATCATGGTCCATCTGGTTTAGGAGTGTTGATGATCAAGCACCAAAATGACAATTCTGCATTTCAAGAACCACGAGGCTAACCACTGAATAACCAAACAGTGACAATCGAATAACAGAATACCAGTATTATTTAATGAATTTGCTAAATCCGTTCCACGATTTCAGTTTGCCTCAGTTCCAGCTCTTTTTTTCGTGAAGTTTGTGATTGATTTTGTTCGCAATGGAAGCAGATATTATGATCAATATGAGATTCACACTGAATATACAAGAATGTGTAGCATACAAATACATGCACACACTTGCTTTGCCAGATTTTCTTTATCTTCAACAGCTTTAATTATTTTTTCCCTGTTATTGCTCCTCCACATCCCTCAGCTCGACAGCAGATGCTAAATGATTTGATGTGATTTATTCCAAAATGAGTCCATACGGCTGTTCTTTCACAAAACAGGAGTCCAGTGTTAACACGTGGGTTACTGATGTTGTTTTAATGCGTTATCCATAACTTTGTCACATATTTGGTCAATATATTCATGCATTTGTACTCATTTGGCCAATTACTGAAATTGTCATTGTTTTGGCATTTTCAGACGAATGTTTTAGATTACCAGACATTCGTCTGTAATGAAGACTCCTCTCTTAACTTTGCCTTTTGGAGCACGTCTTTGGAGTGTGTTTTCCCAGCTCAACTTGTACTGTATGTCTCCAGTGTAAATGCCGTTGTGTGCTTTGATATGTTTAGTGAGTTCAGTACACAACGATGAATACCGAGACCAAGAATTAAGTATTGAAATTCAGATTTATTTTTAATCTTTGCGTTAGAAAGAAAATGTTAAGACTGCACAGTGTTAAAGTGCATCGCAGCGGCAGTAAAACCAACAAAGCAGTCGCCGTAGACGGTGAAGGCATCTTGGAGGTAGAGGTAGAAAGGTCTTTTTTGGAGGTGTTTTTCAAGCATATTAAGATAAATATTACAATCATACCTCCTAATGTTGAAATGCAAAGGCTTTAGAAAAGCACAGGCAAGGGACATACAAGTAGGTGCAGGTTCACCACAACAAGAGAGCTTCTGCAACCAAAAGTGCAGATGAACGTGATATGCCTTTTTCAGCCTTCAAGCGATTCGGTAATGTCGAACTAGCTCTACGATTAAATAAATTGACGTTAAAACTCGAGTCTTACTCCATCCATTGACATTCTAGTTGGTTTCCAGACACTTATTTTGCTGCAGGGTCAAAATTGTGAGTTTGTGATTACCATGTTGCTGACTTGCTGTTTGAATGGTGCTGCTGCTCTCCAGTGTATGTTTCATTTTCATTGCAAGGTAGAACGCTTTGCTTAGGGGGAATGAAACACGGCAGCGTTCTCCTGTGGGAGCTTAACAACCACCACTGGTTTATAAATGGAGGAGCCCGCGTCCCTCTGAAACCTGACTCGGGCTGCGCACGTCCCAGTGGGGAAATCGGTCACGCTTTAGGCTTTCTTAAAGGGCCTTGTATGCAAGCAAATAAACAAGTCATAGAATAGCAGCAACCCACTGTCTATTTTTTGTGGCCAATGCTAAAGATAAATTATTAACAATACTAAATACTCAGATTCCATCCATAGGTTTGGTTACTACAGATGCAGGGAATAGGATGGAGATCTGGAATGTAGAAAAGCAAAACACATTTTATCCACCACAAACATCCACTTTCTCATCTGTGGAACTCTATGGAATGTATTTTATTCTATAGGTAAGTTAGCAGGTGACATGCAAGGTGTACAGTACTCAATCTCCATTTGTTAGAGGCATATTGATTTGAGATGAAGGACACATCATCCTAGCAGCCGGTGAGTGGCTCAGACATCTCTATCGTCAAGTACCAATCGGTTGAGATTCCTCCTCGCTGTGCTCATTCACTTTTGTTTCCTCTCAGGTGCAATCAAATTCAGCAATATTAACATAATAACTCTTGTCGTGCACGGCACATAGTCAGTAATTGATATGTAGGCGCCGCTCCTGGGTGGATCCATTTGCATTTAATTGTGTTAACTGATATGATAATGAATGTGAAAGGCCTGATGCAAGCACAACCACTGGCTGGAGATGGATGGATATTTGAATTATACACAATAAGTAATAAATTATCTCAGGTCTCAATGGTCCAGCACTCTCCCTCCCATGGCTGCCTGTCTCTCAGCTGGAGCGCTGGGATGTAAATTTGCTGCTTCACATCTTCACCGTCCTCCAATGGCCTGACTCCAGTAGATCTTCATTCAGCCGCCCGTCTGGCTTTACCCCTCACAGGGCTGTGGGGAGGGGAATAGGAATGGAGCTTATGTGGGTAAATGTAAAGGTGCGGGGGAAAAATGTGAAAAGCCAGGGAAGGAATATTTAAGGTCACCGAGAAGTAAAAAAAAGAACGGAGAATCTTATGTGTCACAAATCGAGTTTAAAAGTGTGAAAATTTACCATCCAGCCTATAAACCGGGATTTGACAGCATAATCTCAATAGAATATCAGATGAGTTGACCCCTGCAGGACGCACTTTGTCAAGATTTTAGAAGATTTTTTTTACTGTAAAAGACATATTGTTCTCTCATCGGTATAAAAAATACAATCCTTTTCACCTTAGATGCTATTATTATATAGTGTCTGTTATTACATATAAGAATTTTAGTAATGTATGTAGCTATAAAAATCCAGCTTACTATAAATATTTTATTGCAAACTAAAAATGAATATTAAATTCCCTCCAAAATGTATTGTCATTCATAGTTGGTTAACATTACACAAGCTGGCTATAAAGCATCATATTCATCTCCAAGCAGCTTTGACAATGGATTATTTCGCATTTTGGAAATATATCTGTTAACTGACTGATCAATGGTTTCCACTGGCAATAAAATCCCTTTTTTTTTTAATTATTAATCATTTATATTTAACTTGGAACTACAACATCACCGGACCATCCACGCCACCATGTCCAAATCCTCCATCTGCTTCCTCACTACAAGCACCAAACAGCCTCCCTGCAATTAAATAGAAAAAACAACTTTTATATCAATCCACTGTTTTTATTTAAGCCATTTAAGTGCAATATTCCAGAGAAAACGGCCGGCTCCGTGACTCTGTCACTGCAGTACAAACCTCTGGCAGGCAGCCGCAGCAGACATGCACGGTAGAGTCGGCTCCTCGCCTATGTAACATCCGGCTGTAATGCTGTCGTGGAGAACCGCAAAAAGATATTTAAACTTTAAGAAAGAATTTAAGAAAAATATTGAAACTTTGCACGGCAAATGCCGTGTACCGTTATTAGGCATCCAATCCCGACTAGTGATGCTAGACTCGCAAATGATTCGTCCGTCGCGAACAGATCTTTTAAATGACTCTGGTGTCACTCCTCCAATTGAGTCATTTGTTCGTTTCGTGGCTGACTCATCAAGACCCAACTCAAAAAAGAGCAGAACATTTTATCCTCCTAACAGGAGACAGTGTGTTAACTAAACATGGACAATTGAAGCATTGTGTTGTGTTGTGTTGAGCATCGAAAGACATGTTTAAAAATGTTACCACTTCCAGTGCACTAGTCAGTGCTATGGGACTATTATGAGGATTATTTTGAGAATAATTTGAGAATTATTACTATTATTCACAGGTACAAGGGACATTGTTTGGTATATGAAACACCTCCTCTGGTAATTCATATACCAAAAAATCATCTTAATATAAATGTAAAACAGGAAAGTATAGTAAACTCACCTACTGTACGCCTCAGTATTCCAACCTACTATAATATAATATAATATAATTAGGGCTGTCAACGTTAACACGTTAACGCTCGCCAATAATCTGGAAACCTTAATACGGAAATTTTTTTTTAACGCAAATTAATCATGTCATCCAGAGCTCAAAGTGGGCCAGTACTCACCGGTACACAGTGCCGGCACTTATACGTTTTACTCTTTGGCATACCGTGACTTTTTTTGTGCACCAGCACTTCTCACAAGCTGCCGGTACTGTGTTCTGCCCTCTCAAGTGGACAAATCAAGTGGACATATTGTAAAATATATCATTATATCGAGTCAGATGGCACTTTTTAAAAAATTATTCAAACGCCCAAGCTGCGAGCTCCGGCTCGGGGTAACTTGCCATGACGTCATTGACCATATATGGACATGGACGGGGGATTTCTTTTGATTGTGGGCATCCTTGTTTGCGCCTTATTTTTCGCACCTTTTTGGTGGAACCAGCTGGTTTCACTCATTATCTATTCCACCAGGTCTGGTGCCATCGTTGGTAAAGGCTTCTGCCTGCGCTCTCTGGATCAGGTGGATTAGGAAGCACTCCAAGTTTGTATCGGGTCGAGGATCAGGAAGTGATGCTGCGTTCCACGGGAAAAATAATGTTCAAATAAATAATAATAAAGTAAAACAAATCTGATTCCTCTAACCAGTTTGTCATGCATTTCTTTATTCCAACACCACACATGTATTTATTTTATTTCCCCCAAAAAATACAAGTAAATACTAGTATTTTAAACTTAGCCTATAATAGCCTATTATTGTGTTTAACTCGATTAAATTTTTTAATCGATTGACACCACTAAATATAAATATAATATATTATAATTTAATATAATATAATGTAATATAATATAATATAAGAAGGAATCCCAGTAAGGAAAGAAACATTTTCGAAGAAAAAAATAAAACATATTCTTTTAGACGTACAATTTTTTAGGAAAGGTTTTAATGACCAAAAGAAATCATATCAAAACATTAAAAAAATAATGTAGGATATATGGCCTTTAAGTTTTATTGTTCTACAATTCAAAATGATGGAGTGACTCTTTTGTTTTAGTGCGCTGCCCTCCTCTTTTTTTCACCAGGGTGAAGTTAATTAGCTTCTCAAGCTCCACCAAACTTTATTATCCCCCATTATTACATATAATAATCCCATTGCCCTTTTAAATGAGATTTTATGAAGCAGTTTGATATTAAATGGACACTGAAATTGGCTAAAACAAAGATGGAATGGCCGTAATTAGTCATTGACTTTATTCAGTTCAATAATTCTTTATTGTGTGTGTTTGTACGGAAGTGACTCAGCCGTGTGGGGGGGTTATTTGTCTCTAAATACAAGCAATCGCCGCGTCAAATTTAAAGAACCATTATATGAATCATGCTTCCTTCTTCTGCCAAATGAACAGTTGAAACTTTTAAGAGCTATTAAGAATAGTGGTTATTGACTTAATCTTAGGGTGACAGTAACTTAATGTTACAGGATCCACATTCCCCGTTTCTACTCAAACCTGTTATTCTCAATTCATTTTGTAGAAGCAAATGTGAAAACTCATTGCACAATGAACGAGCATGAAAAACGAATGACAAGGGAAAAAATAAACTGCATTTGAAGAGTAACGATTTTTATGCGAGCATAAAAAAAAACGTTACTTGGGCAACTTTTCTATTTGTTCGAAGAACTTGCCTTTGAGCAAAACCAATGATTTGTAAAAGAGTAAAATAACGCAAACAAGAAACTTGAAGCTCATTTGCAAATTGCCTATTTTCAGGTGTGTTTCCACACTTGAGTGGGCTTGGTGCACACGCTGCTGCTGCTGCACCCGAGCGTGAGAGCGAGGATCACAGCGAGCGTAAACAGTCATTTGCAGGAGTTAAAACACAGACTTAAAAATGCTGATTGGTGGAACCGTTTCCTCCAACCTTTCCGTTGCGGTTTGATTCAATTGATCACCCTCTTATCCGTCGCAGCCCGGGTTCAACGGAGCGTGTTAATTATTCAATTAGTGCGGAGGAGATAAGGATCAGATCAGGAACTGCTGCATTGTGCCTCGGGTTTGAACCGAGAGTTTAGGAAATGCATCATCTGTGAGTTTTTAATACGCTGTTTGTGTGATAAATATCTGTAGGTTTACTGAGGTATCGTTTTGCAATTATTTAGAAATTTTGACATAAATAAAATGTCCGCTACAGTTATTAATTACTATTTTTATTATTTATTCATTATTATTATTATTATTATTATTATATTGATGTATTTAATAATAATAAAATAATATTTTACTATTGTTTATTTCTTTATTATTATTATAATTATTATTAGTAGTAGTAGTATTAGTATTATAATTACTATTGCTATTTATTTATTTATTTATTTATTTATTTATTTATTTATTTCTTAGCTATCTAGCCACAGTTTTGAGTCTTAAAACCGCAACGAACACAGATAATCTGTAGGAAAACGTCCGCGAAGGTGCGAGTGGTGCATCAGCAGCCAGATTGTGACGTCCTCACTCCACTCCACAGCCTGCCTCTCCACAGAGCACTCCCGGCCTGTTACCACTAATGACCCCCGGGGATGGTGCACTAGAAGCTGTCTGCCACCATTTGCTCAGGCATTAATATGTGAATGAGACTGGGAATCCAAGCCATGTGCAGGCCGGATAACAAGCCAACACCAGCGTGAACCGCCTCGGCAGATCCCCGTCCACACCTACACGCGCTTACACACACCTGCACGCCTGTACGATATGACGTCTTTTGGCGGATAGTTGTTTTTTGGGGGTTTCTTTCTGTTTGTTCTGTCTTGTTGTTTTGCTTCTTCTTGGGTCGGGTTATGGGATTTGAGGGCGACGCCATAAACAGAGTTGTGGAAGCCCTGTATCAGTTTTATTATGACAGTGCCGTTATGAAGTTCCTGCCGGCGGCTTCCTTTGTCCCCTCGCCGAGGGCCACGCTCTCTGCAGAGAGCCATAGAAAAAGCCATAATCGTAACTTCTGAGGAAACTCATATTCTTTTATGCCTTTATAGTGCTTGCTTATAATGTTTTTCATTCCGGCTCAAAATCAGGGGAATTCTCCAAATCCAGCGGTGTGGGAAGCATTAGGTTTGAGAAACTTTCTCATGAACGGGAGGCTTAGTTTTTTGTTTTTTTACCTCTCATCCTCCGATGGGTTTTCCTTTGAGGTGGCGGGGACGGCCGGCGGTTGGGAGCCGCTCGGCCCTCGCGTGGCTACACAGCGCCACCGCAAAACAGCTGCTCCATTTAGGCCAAAACACCTGTTTTTCACCTAGTAAAAAAAGAACATGCTGTTTTTTATCTGTTTTTTTTTTTTTGTGTTGATATTTAGGTTTAGATTTGTTGTTTACCATTGGGTTTATTTTATTGTGCATCACCAAAGCTTTACTGTTCATTATTTATTTTTTGGTTTCTTTTTTTCTTTTTTGCTTTACTGGCAATATTTATCTATCTTCTAGTTAGTGTTCAGGTTTATTATTACCTTTAATTTGAAATTTGAATTTTTAGGTGTATATTTGTTGTTTATCATTAGGTTTATTGTATAATGCATTTTTTGTTGTTGTTAATTTTTGGATCTATCTATCTATCTATCTATCTATCTATCTATCTATCTATCTATCTATCTATCTATCTATCTATCTATCTATCTATCTATCTATCTGTCTGTCTGTCTGTCTGTCTGTCTGTCTGTCTGTCTGTCTGTCTGTCTGTCTGTCT
>OMKR01047085.1:0-16622 GCA_900302355.1 Cyttopsis rosea | reverse complement strand
GGGGGGGGGGGGATACAAACTCATTGAAAGGTAATAATAACAGATGTACTGCTGTAACCATGGAAATGATGTAAATAAATGAACGAAACAAAACATATTCATACTGAGGGAAATGAGAATACTTGGAATATTCCCCTCGAAATTTTTAGGGGAAAAGCGCTTGGAAGAGAGAGGAATCAATCGTAAGCCTAACAGCAAACTATGAGTTAATGTTTAGGATTATTATTTTTAATTTTTTGCTATATTGGGAAGTTGGATCTAATATAAATTCCAGCTTCACTTTATGGATGTATTCTGTTTGTCTCCCCTCGGCAATAAAAAGTGCGAAGGATATTTTTCTGAAGCCCTGAATGCCTAAATATAGATGATGTAAACATTTGATTGCAAAATACCGCTAGTATATAAAAAGCTAAATTCCAAGCCGTTTGCCAAATTATCTGTGAATCAAAGCAATTAGCAAACAAATCATGTTAAAATCTCTCCCGGACAGAGGGGGCTTTTTTGGCCTTTAACCATTTGCTCTGAGCAACGGCTCTGCAACGTGACTTTGAATTGACGCCGGTTCAGGCTCTGCAGAGAATATTAAACACAATGAGGAGGAGAGGTATTAGGTAGAGGGGTAAATGTCATGACCGCCATCCTGACCAGGTTTCTGTGGCTTTAGGGCCAATATTATTTGGCATTACCATGGATTAAAGGGTCATTCTACAGCCGACATGATAATCGATTTCGAGTTGGATTACATTTGACTGATCTTTGCAGCCATACTGCAGAAATAAAATAAAAATGTCACTTAAAAAGTAATAGAGCCACAAATGGTCACTTTAAGCCACTTTAAACCCGGCAAGGCAGCTTCATCTCTTGCCATTACCTACCCGACCCCGTATCATTCGCAACCACCCGCCTGTCCTGACGAGAGTAAGTACTTTCGCAAGGAGACATGCTTATTAGCCTACCACACAAGGAGAAAAGTGGGCTAAGTAGGGTGGATTTGGGGCTTTCCATGGCAAAGGGGGGGCTCCACGGGCCTGTTTTCACATGGGAACCTGGTTTTTACAGAGGCTTTCGGTCGAGCCTCCTGAGGACGGCGGTGAGGGAGAGGCAGGAAACCACTAATGAGAACAGAAGCCGTTTAATATGGCTGCGTGTAGGGGAAGCCATGTAAATGAGAGAGTGACCTGCCTTGTCAGGCAGAACACAAGAGGTGTGTGAGTGTGTGTGTGTTTGTGGCATAACATTTCAGAATTGCTTTTTTCGACAAAAGGTCGATTCCGACTTCCACGCTGAGAACCATTAATTATTGTTGCGACAGGTGCATCCGCGCTGCACTTGCTATTGCTTATTGCAGTTTAGAAAGACAAACTTTTAAATAAATTGAAATATTATTCAAGGCTTCCGAGGGTGGTTCAAGTTCAATAACAAGAGAAATCACGCAGGGCCGGGTTGGAGCGAAAACATGGCAGGACTTTTTACCTTCTGAACGTGGGATTTTCCCACCACTTCCACCAAAGGTGTAGGTAGGCGTCGAACGCTAGGTGCTAAATATTGCATCTAAATTCCTAAACCCGAGATGTGCGTATGAGAGTGTGATAAATTGGGAGGCGATAACATGAGGCACTTAACGCCCCTTCCCTCAGGATTAAGACCAAGGACGTGAGATTAGGATCCAGTTCCACAGTTTGGAACCAGTTTGGATAAAGATACTCGGGTGTAATTCTCTCGTAAAGGAAGTATGGCACCCCACAACACTCTTGGGATTCTGCACACATAAATTCATCTTATCAGAGATTCAATTAAATTGCATTATTTAGATATGAAATAAATCCAGGTGGTCATGTCACTGTCAGGAGGACTTAACGCACGTAATCCAAACATAAATCACGAGGCCCCGTTCTGTCTGGTCCATACCCTGTTTCATATGATGAATTCAACTCTTAATGTCAGAGTATTCCTCCAATGTTCTTCAAAGTTTTATAGTTCAATAACATCCGGGAAGATTTAGGATCCTTCTGTCACCAGGTGAAATCCAACCCCGGGGAGACATTCTCCGCATACCTTTGAGTGGAATTCAGCACGGTGCTTCTCTGGAGCTGAAATCCCCAAACAGCGACTGCAGAGCGTCACCCTCGGACCTTCAGCGGAGAAGATGTATGCGCGGCACGTCTCTTATTTCTTTCGTGACCTCCCTCCGTTATCTCAGCATCCGTCCTGCCGTCACATTCACTAACATGCAGCGGCTCCCCGAAATCCCTGCCCATATTTTAAGGCAATTTGTAACGTTTCTACGAAAAAGCTGTTTTATTTATACTTATTTTTTTCATTTTCATCATGAAGACGCAGCTAATGAGAATAAATATTATTGAGCCTCACACACTTGCCTCTCTAAAAACTAATGTTCCATGAAATGAGTTATATGCCACTATTGCCCGGGGGAATTGATCCATTACCTGAGCTCAAATTGAATGGCACCTTTTCATTCTAATTAAGAAAACAGCTTCATAAGCGCACGCACACCTCCCCAGAACAGAGGAGAAGAAGGGACGGGTGGGTGGCGGAGAGACCGTGGGAGGACAGAGGAGAGAGCAAAGGCTCAGTCTTCCTCCTCATTAGCAGCTTATCAGCCAGTGATATTAATTGCTTCTCCAGATCAGAGGTTCCCTACTGTGTAATTCCATGCCACGTGTGGAGGGCTCCCTTTTCTGGCCCGAGCTGAAATAAGCAATAAATAGTGTCAAAGAAATATAATTAATTCCATTTCCCGACTTAATTCCATTTCCATTCTATTTCCCATGAGACGTTTAAAAGTAAATCCACAACTCAAACCGCAGCGAAATGTTACATCACATGTCTTCAAGACATATAAAGGAAATACACGATGATTTGAGGATAAGATCACAATATAAATCTTCTAACTCTTCTCGTCCAAATGCGTAATTGGAGTTTTCTTTGGCTAACGCTCTTGTTGTACATATATTAGTCTGGTTGTTATGTCCTGATTGCTCTCGGTTTTTGTTATTACAATCAAGAGAGTCAAAGACCACAACTACATCTTACACGAAGAATCAGAAATTCCAATTTAATATCAGATTTTGCATAACATGAGAAGACTAGACAAAGTTTGAGCTACCGAAGGCATCTTAAGTCTCCTAGTCTACGACTCCTAGTCTAAGACTCTTAAAGACTCTTGGAGATACAGATATATAGGGTGCGTGCACAATTTATGGGCATTCCACCAAGATAGACTAAAGAGCGGTGTTTCCTTATGGCCCATGAACTTTTCCTCTCTCGCTCACATGGGACCAGGTTTTAATCATTTTCACCCAGTGTTCTCTCCGGCTTTTAGAACCCGACAGTAGTTTCCAATTTGGAAACGTCTCCGTCCCATAGTTTTGAGCTCCAAAGTCATCAATCTTTATTAGAGCGCTTTTTGAATTTCTCCGGATCTATTTATGTGGGATCTGCAGAAATACCGGTTTCCCTGTCTCTCGTCCCTGCAACTGAACGGTCCCGGTCTCATGGTCCTCTGCAATTCTCAGGATGAAAATATCCCCCTCCTTGCAAGGCGCTTGGCCGTGGTCGATGTCTAGAGAGCTATCTGTTCAGCCTTTATTTTGGGATTTATTTACAAATTTCCACGCGAGGTTTATTTTGATTTCACGTTCTCTTTTTTCCTCTCCTCCACGTCTGAGTCCTCAGACAAGACAATCATTTGAAAGGGAACAAGGAGCTGCACAGACAGAAAGAAGGGCGCATTGATTTTATCCGGTGGGTACGCTGCTCTGGAAGCAAGTGTGTCTGATGAAGTTAAAACTTTAGATTTTTGCCATCGTTTTAAAATCCCCCTCACGACGCCCATGTCTAGAGTAGAGCCTGGGTTTATTACACGTGTTCTGAGCGATTTTGGAAGCTTCTAGTGTGTTGATTTTGAGCCTTAGTGCCACAAACGGGGCCACTGGAGTTTTAGGAGTCAAGCTTTTCCACAGCAATGAATCAGTCACATATCGTCCACATCAATGATTTTTTTTCCAGCGTTCTCAGCAGATCTCTGGAATCGGCCGCCGATGATCAGATCCTCTGAAAAGATGTATTCGACGCCCGCACACATCGCGAAAGCTACTGGCGACTTTGATTTATAATGTCGACAGACACATATGACCCCTATAAATACAACCTCCACGCTGGGGAGCGATAAGTCTGTTCTGGGTTGAAAAGCATTTCCACTCCCGTGAACGATCTGATAACGGCATGAAGCCGGTTGTGCTGTGGCTAAGAGTGATGCGAGTTCACATGGCAACCCCCGCTTCGAGCGTCCGCCGCGCATTTGAGTGATTATCGATCGCTCCAACAGGTGGAACAAAAAGAAAAAGAAATCAGCCGTGCGATATATCAGTGTACAATCCAGAGCGTCTGACAGAAAGCCGTGTGGACAATATGGAGAGGGATTCATTTACCAACGCGTTTGATCATACGTTCCATTAATGGTAATCTATCGGCCGTGCATGGTCTTGTTGTAATGTAAGGGTCCCCTCAATGATTTCTCCTTTTGGAATGCAATCAGCCAGATGGGAGGAGGCGCTGCTGCCATTGTGATGGAGGAACACTGAGCACATGGCGTCTAACTGAGGGTTTGTTTTGGGGGACGGACTTTCTTCCTGCTCTATGAGATCTTGGTCATATCTGCAGAGAGCTCTCGCTGATTTCAAAGACTTTCATTAATGTCGTAGGTCATAAGTACTGAGTTTCCATAGGAAAAAAAAATCGCATTTTCCATAAATATTAAATGCACAAAAGACCTCCTGCAGATTACAGAATAACTAGCCATATTGTTTTTAATTAGTGTGCATTTTTTTGTTATGTACACTTGACACTGCCTAGATTTTCCACTACAGACCCCCCCATCGACACAGCACAGGCTGCAGAAAATGTTCTTTCTCATCAAAAGATTTTCAAACGACTCATGTTCAGACGTTCCCAACACACTTCCTAATCTGAATCCTTGCCAGGATAAAGGCTAAACTCTGCGGCGCAAACCTCACATCCATTTTATTCTCCGACACTCGCTCCCTGGCCAAGAAGATGAACCCCGCCGTGAGCTGAGGGACCGGCAGGTTTCTTGGAACTGCGGCAGACGCTTTGCCGCTCGGCCATCTGTCCAAAGACACTGCATCTGGTTCGACACGACCGACTCTGCCAAGGGGACAGTTGTCATGAGCGCCAACTGTCATTTATTAAAGAGGAAACTAAAAACTAAACGGTCTTTGAAGAAGAAAGCGTCAAAATGGAGAATAATTAAATTATAATAATGTTGTGATTTCAATTAAAATTGCACAATGGAGGAGTTTGTGGAGGACGTGCAGCGTAGCAAAGGTCTGCTCGGAGCAGATTGCTGAGATTTGGCAAGCTCTTTAAGGTTTTATTCTTCTTTTCATTTTAATTGTTTTTCACCAAGATGAGAGATTCATATTATGCTTACTGGACCGATAATTTGAGTTAATAAGATAAGTTTAATCCGTCATAAATCTCCATAAACCAGCTCCAAATACCTTATTTGGCTACCAAGCTGTTAGCTCATATCACTATCCCGTGCAGTGATAATCCTAAATTACCGCCACTGGCACTGCACAGACATGACCTCCACCCTAAAATTACCACCACCAATACAGGCCTCTCCAGTGAAGAATTGAATTCAAATCTCAGATCTCAAACAACCACAATAACATTTTCCTTTCGTACAAGCAGGAAACTAACGGAAACAAATAGATCTAAAATTAAAACACAGGCAGGGCACACTGCTGTCTGGAAGAGAGATATAAAAACTCCATACATTTTTCATTTTCCATACAAGTAAGGAAACAAATGAAATCTAAATATTTCTCTATGAGATTATATTATATAATGCTATATTATAATCGCAATATATTAGATTTGCATATAGAGCGGGGAAGTGAGATCCGATCCCAAGTAACGCTTGTGGAGACGCATTCTAATGCCAGGTGTAAACAGACGTACTGTACTTAGATCTGCCGGTATCTTAGACAGAGTGATACACAGAAACTGGTCTCTCCATGTAGCCGCCACTGCCATCACTTGCCATGTAACCCTTAACTCAAAAGGACATGATTGTGGTGTATCTTAACTGACAATACCATCAAATCTTTCATCTGCATTTGTTTGATGCATAGCACCGCAGATGGACAAGACGTGAAGAGATTTTGGAGGAGCGCATGTCTGTTCCTCTATGAGCAACCACTCTGCATGCCGATGCAAATCCATTTTCATGTGTGGCAGACAGGGTGTGGTTAGGCCACGGTCTGCAAGTGCAGCGCTGGCTTCATTTTCTGTTTGGACCCGGCGAGCCGGTGAACTTTCCCTCAAGCCTGTCTCACAGCCCATCATTCCAAGGACCCTACGTAGCCAGACGGTTATACTGGCACATGAGCAGGGTTCAGAATGACGGAGGACCACAGGATGGAAGGCGTGCCGGCAGAGGTCGGTGGTTGCGGAAACGCGTTGCCGAACTGGAGGGTGAGCGGGACTTTCTGCGGTGCCAGCTGGACAACATCATTGGCAGCTTGGGCACCCGCAGGAATGGAGCGGAACACCAGTTGCCAGTGCCGCCCCGCACTCTGAACCTGGGGACGGAGCTCCCTCGACTCCGTCTGCCCGGACGTCACGAGACATTCCAACCCTGCGCCGCCGGCCCAGAGAGGCGAGTGTGCCATGGAGGGGGGGAGGAGCAAGTGGCAGAGGAGCGAGAGGCGGACCGCACCACTACAGACAGTCCCACTAGCCCCGACGACCAGGAACTGGCAGGCGGATAAAGGTTTCAGCACGATGGCCTGGAGGGGAACGGCCTGACTCGTCAGCGCCGCGGGACACCCCTGTCCGGTCCCGCATGGCTCCCCTCCCAGAGGGGGGGCGTGAATACTAGCCGGGTGCTTTGGAGCCGCGGGACACTGTCCTCCCTTCCCGTGCTGTCCCCTCTCTGTCCCCCCCATAGTTCCCAGGGCGGTGCGACAGAGAGCGCCTCAAATGCCTGGGCAGGGGTGCTGGCAGTGCGGGCAACCCAACCACCCCCACCGGGACTGCCCCCTGATGGAGGTGGGACAAGTGGTTCGGGTCGCTGGTCTGTCAGGCCCCTCTCCCAGTCGGGAAGGGATGTACAACGTATTGGTAAGAGGAAAAGGGGGTAGACATCAGGCTTGGCTGGACTCTGGCTGTTCACAGACGATGGTCCAGGAACACCTGGTTCGACCCGGGATGTAGGCCTCACGGGTGGAAATTTGGTGTGTGCATGGGGATATTCACACATATCCGATGGTACAGCTTGAAATTCGCTATAAGGGAAAAAAGCATACGGTGAAGGCTGCGGTTAGATCCCGCCTGTCGCACTCCCTGATTTTGGGCACAGATTGGCCAGGGTTTGATGCTTTAATGAGGGAAACTGGGGGAGTGTGCTCACAGTCAGTAGGGAAATGTGTCTATTGCATGGCGATGCTGAGGGGACTTCAGCAGGCACGCTGGGGTTGGAAGACCTGTTGGTCTCCTCCATGGACGATTTTCCGCTCGATCAGTCGCGGGACGATACCCTACGCGTGGCCTTTGGGGGGGTAGTTAAAATCGATGGCGCATTGGCCCACCCATATGCCACACTCACTGACCTGTATTTTTCGGTGATTAGGCACAGGTTATATCGACTGAGCTGTGGGAGGGATTTTCTCCCTTTGAACTCCTCTTCAGCAGGAGACCCCGGGGGGTGCTAGACCTAATTAAGGAAAACTGGGAGGAAGGGCCTAGCACCAGTAAGAACAAAGTTCACTACGTTATGGACCTGTGAGCAAAGCTACATGCACTGGGGCGCTTTGCTCCAGGCTCAGGAAGGTCCGTGCCACTTATATGAGATAGGGGCTCGAATCAGACAACTTGCACCGGGCGACAAGGTGTTAGTGTTGCTCCCTACATCAAGCTTCGTGGTCACACGGCAGGTTGGGGATGACAATTATGGGGTTGAGCGGTCAGACAGGGGTGGGGCGATTTATCACCTTAACCTCCTAAAGGAGTGAAGGGAACGGGTGTCTGTGTCTCTGGCCACTGCAGTGATCGAGAGGGATGAGTTTGGGCCGGAGGTTCCAAAAGCGACCAATCCCACCCCAGCCCAGTCCAGTAACCATCTCTCGCTGGGCCAGAGCGAAGGTAGGTTGACAAGTAGGTTCAGCAGTAAAATCAGCTCTCTGTGGGAAGCCAGTGCTGTTTACTTACTGATTTCTCTGATCAGACCCATTGGCTCTGATTGGTCTAACTCGGCTGGGAAAGTCTTCTTAATGTCTGTCTGTCTTCCAGAGGGAGAGGAACCACGGGAGCAGAACCGGGTGTGGGAGCGCTGCCAGATCGTTGCCCAACAGTGATCTGAGCCACTCACTCATTCATTTATTCATTCATTCAGGCATTTGTTTTATGTTTATGTTTTGGCCAGCGAGCCTTTCTGCTTGGATCGTCTTTAATAAAACCCAGCGAGCCGGCGAACTTTCCCTCAAGCCTGTGTCACAGCCCATCATTCCAAGGACCCTACGTAGCCAGGCGGCTACAACATGTATCATATTTGAGCCTTAAGACAGCATTTCTTTCTATTTTGGACATAGACTCTTCTAGCCCACATACAGTACAGTGCTTTGAAAAAGTAGTCAGCCCCCAAAACTGTTTTCACATTTTATTTTCTCAGATTCTCAGTGGCGCCAACTGTCGCTCACACCAAGTTACAGAAAGAAGTCAGTGGCTGAGATTGAACACGACGTTCATTGCTCAACAATCTCTAAGGCATTGCACATAAGGGACTTTTAGGGAAGAGTGGCAAAGATGAAGATAAAAAAAGGAAGAAGAAGATGAACATGAAAACCAACATATCCTTGCCGGTAAAGACTTTGCAAAGAGTCACTTGGAAGATACTGCAAAAATGTAACAGAAAGTCTTGTGGTCTGATCTAAAGTGGAACTTTTTGGCTTGAACACTGAGCGGTATTTGTGGTATGAATCTTACACCATCTCCACTGTAAAGTACGGTGGTGGTAGCATAGTTTTCAGCAGTAGAGACTGGCAATCTGGTCAGGGTTAATGAGAAGATGAATCCAATACAAAGAGATCCTGGATAAAAATCTGCTCCCCTCTGCCAGAAATTTTAAATTAGGGCGGAAGTTTGTCTTTCAGCAGGACAACGACCCAAAGCGAGCAGAGCAATGCTGGAGTGGCTGGAAATGAAGAAAACGGATGTCCTCGTGTGGCCCAGTCAGAGTCCTGACCTTAACCCCGGTGGACATCTGTGGCAAGGGTTATGGTTAGGGGGTTAGAGGGTTAAGGTTAGGGGGTTAGTGGGTTAGAGGATTAGGGTTAGCTCTAACCCACTAACCAAACTGAAAATTACTGTCCACTGCCGCACCCCAACTAACCTTGCACGGCTTGAGCAACTTTGCAAGGAGTAATGGGAAAATCTTCCTCCATCACATTGTGCAGAATTAATAGACTACTGGCTGTAATAGCTAGGAGAGGTGGTTCAGCCAAGTGCTGAACAGGGGAGATGAAAGACGACATTTTATAGTTCGATTTTTTTTTCAAAGTGCATGATGCATCTTTCATCTTTGGGCTGCACTCCGAAAAAGTGCATTCACAGTCAAATGGATCAAAATCCCAGCTTAGGACACTCATTTACGTCAAAAAGGCTATGCAGCAGTTTACTTATTAGATGCACAGTTGATCTGCACAACTACATACATTCATACTGTTCTGTATGTTTACTGTGCACATGCATTATACTGCATGCATTCACTTTGTGCTATTGTGTATTTACTTACTTACTGTCCTGTGTATTAATTGTACTGTGCCAAGTCTAGTTGTACTTTGTCTTGTAGTCTTGACTTGCATTATTATGCGTATTTCTGTCTACCCTTGCCCTGTCCTGTATTTTGCGCAGGAGAAACATTATCTTGTTCCACTGTATAACTAAGTATAAGTGGATGAAATTGAAGCTGAATTTTAACTTCAATGTTGGTTGAATGGTGAGAGGCTCCAAATGAAGGCGGAGAGCAATGCAAGATCTCTCCGGGATCAGCAGCCTGCTGCGTCTGGACGTCCGTCTCCTTGAATTGAATAAAGATTCAAGCTTGTTTGAGGAAACAACCTTGTTTCTATATCAAGAACCGGGGAAATGAAAAATCAATAGTGTGAGACTAATTCGCCGCGTGTTTATACTCGTTGCTGATCTGTCTGAACCTTCTCACCCGAGTGCTGATGTTCTCTCCACCAGGCCACCGCTGTTTGCCTTGGACTATATCAAGTCCTAAGAAGAAGGATATAGACGCCACTCTCCACGGAACATTCGGAGAAAGTCGCAACCATTCAAAACATCCAAACTCAATTGTTTGTTTTATTATAACCCATTTAAATAGCCGAGGACTTCTAAGCAGTTTCCTGTTCCTTTAAGCGGTGAAGGAAAACAGAACGGATGTCAAGCCGGGTCAATATCATTTGCTATTATCACTTTTATGTGATAAATCACATCGCATTCAATATGTCCAACCATAGGAATTTGATTCACAATGCTATCACAAAATGCTACAATACTGCTACAATATACTGTACATGAAGGTTTTGTTTTTGAATTTTGGATTAGGACAGGCCTGTTTCAAATCTCAGTTTATGTGTGATATTATTATGTATTATTATCAGATTTTAGCTTTTAATTTATATGCTTGTATTCTTCTTGTATTCATTTATATAATATACAGTATGTGTATTATAATGTACTGTATTTTCTGCCTCATGTAAAGCACGTAGAATTGTCCTTGTGTATGAAATGTGCTGTACACGTGCCTTGCCTTGCCTATCCTTCTATCTAAAGCTCAAATTTAGCAGCCAGGCTTCTGGAACAGGTTATTATGGCTCCAGTAAAGCATATAATGAACCTGCAGTATTCTCCTCCTTTCCAACAGGAGTCCAAATGGGGAAAAAAATCTAATCAGGATCTCTCCATCAGTCAGAGGACAAGTGATTGTGGACAATAGATGTGAATGGGGATATTAACTCCAATGAAACTAAGTATGGCAATTTTCTTTTTATAGAGTAAATATAGCACATAATTACACTGTTGTGATATTCCATCAATGTTATTCTTGGTTTATTGTGATCATTCCATACTGATGAAAAGAGGCTGTCTTCGATAATAATACGTGTTCTGTGCACCATGTAAGAAGAGAGCTCTACCTCCGCTTCCCCCTTTTCCTCGATGGCTCTTTACCTCAAATTTAATTCACACAGCCTCGTCTTCAGGAATATAACAGCAAAATGTTACAATCCCCAGGAGGGTCATTATAAATGCATGACTCGAATGACTAGCTTTTACTGAAAGTAATTCAGTTTAATTTAAAACAAAGAGCCGAGTGCCAAGTTTGGTGTAACATTAATGCCACTGAGAGACATGACGACTTCTGCTTCTTCACAGTCTCTCCGCTGCTGGCAACCAGGGGAACCTTTATGTCCAAACGCTCAGTGTCTCTACATTTTCCCTGATGGACCGAAACGAAGTAACAAAATATGCACCATTCATCCATCCATCCGATTTCTTTACAGGCTCATCACTGGTCGGGGTTGCCCGGGGTTGGATCCCATCCCAGCTGGCAGCAAGCTGCTCCGCATGACATGCCAGTCCATTGCAGGGCCCGTAAGCACCAGTGCGCCTTCCATTTTTCATCCTCAAGACGTCCATTTATCATGGACTCAACGTCGTGTTCAATCAAATCTACTGAGGGTTTTGTGTTCACAGAAGACAAAAACACAAGGGGCATTATAATTTGTCCCATCTGTACTGTCATCCACATTTTGTCGGCTCAATGTGTTATTTGTGGCAGTTCTGACAGCACAGTTAAATCACACAAACACTTGAGATGGTGTAAAGCGGTGTCGACCGAATGCTTCCTACATCGGAAGACTTCTCTTTCTTGGTATTTGTCTCTTTGTGTAAGAGTACAATAGTCACATATCATTGGTCGGTTAAAAATCCAATTATGTGTGTGTTACGGTGGACCGGAGGGATCAATCTGCATAATCCTTTTGGGAAACATCAAGACTTAACAAGTACCGCTCTCCTTACAAAGCCACACAGCCAATCATCTAATGCTTGGCAATGCGGTGGACTGCGTTGCCAAAGTGCCGACTCAGCGGAAGTGGGTGTGTACTGTGGTTGGGCCCCCGCCAGACAACTCACACTCACACTGAAAACTAGGCATCAAAGGCCAGACACCCCACCCTTGACGAACAAACACACCTCTAACCCAACGGTCCATCATACCCCATCAAACCCCCACACACAGTCGCTCCTCATGCCAGTGAAACCAACCACTCACTGCTCTATAATATCGATTTTGCCGCGATGGCCATTTTCTCCGGCCCTCCAGAAGAACATCCGAAACGTTATCAAATTGCAGTGGTAAGCCCCTGCCGTCACAGCTCTCCGTCCATCTCATCCAGATTAAATGAGGCATTGGAAAGTGCCGACGGTGCATTTTCTTTTCTTTCAATGGGGCAGTTCCTGCCATTCTTTTCCAGCAGGTAACGTATTGATGCGTGGCGGTAAATGCCCAATGTACAGAGCGTGGGCACCGACTGTCACTGTGCGGGTGGTTGTGATGGCTTATCTGGAATGAGGAATGAGTGGAGTGAGTGATGAAGAGAGGAAGAAACAGAAGAAGCAGAGGAGTCGGGTAAAGGGACACTATTTTGGGAAATTTGCTGATAAAATTATCTAAATGATGAGACAAATTAGACAATTTCTTCACACTGGCAACACGACAGCATCCGTCAAAGACAATTTCCTCTCATTTAATTCATTATATTTTTTCTCATTGATGCCCGAAGAATAATAGGGCAGGAGAAAAGTCTGGGACATTGTTGTCCGTAAATTGTTTCAGGGAATCCATCCAACCTCAAGAGTAATTTGAAAGCGCCTTCGACAAAGTGGATTTAAATTGCACAAAAACAAAGCAACCGATCAAACAGGTACCAGCGATTATTTTGGTAACAGTGTAATTGAACTAATTGCTTCCTGTGTGTGTGCTCCGGGGAAGTCTGAAATTAAGGTATGTAAGTAAAGTAAAATAAAACCATAACATAACAATAACTCCAAATAATTCATACCGAAAATCAGGATGCTGCAACACAGTGCTAGCATGCTACAATACAAAAGCAAATGTGCTGTACGGTTAAATAATAGAATAGAATTTAGAAAACAAAATATCAATGTGAAAAGGAAGATTTTGGAGGCCAGTAAGCATCGCCTTTCCAGGGCGTGGCATTCTGCGCTGCTCTGCTCTGGTAGAAGCAGAGAACTTGTTTTAGCTAAAGTGGAAAAACACTGACGTACCAGTTCTATTGGCGAGTCCACGCGTATCACGCTCATATGGCATAAAAAACAACATAGCTATACCCTCGTCTACTGTCATTTAGCTGACACTGCCTAACCACCCCATATGGAGTGTGCCCAGCGGTAATATTGTTGGTATTGAATGGTTCGACGGGCAATGCATAAAAAAATATGCACCTCTGAAATGATAAGTCTTCACGGCGGCGGAGGAGTGCATTATGACCCTCATCTCTGGAGGTATTTCCATTTGGAGCTGAGCTAGGGTAAGCACAACTGCATTCAGACATGATTACCGAGCCTATCAACCTATCTTGAGTTATGGAAAGGGATGGAAACTGCACCCTATTCATCTCCAGTGCGATTCAGCGGAATTACCCTCCTCTACCACTTCCCATCGAGGGCCATTGTGCTATTCGACGCAGCGCTCAGCGGCGGGGCGCCGCAAGGAGCGCAAATTGCAGCTGCTAAACTCAGGACACTATGGTTTTCAAGAACTAAAAGCCAATGAAAAGATGATTACGTCAAAATAGCGAGTCCCAATATGACCAATAACGTTCTTCAGTTACATTAAAGCTACAGCATGTGTGATGACTTTGTTTGCCGTCGTTTTCAGGTTGAGAAAAATAGTAGGCCCTATTTTAGCCGCGTCAAAGAATCCTATTTTATACATTTCTACACAAGTTGTTAAACAAAATTCATACTGAGTGGTGTAATGTATGCTTGTTTTACTGTTTAGAATTGTCCGAGCTATCTGCAGTAGCATGCAAACGAACCATAGCTTTAGCTTCAGTACCGCCGAGTTTGCAAAGACATGCAAGAGAGTTGCACAGTAATTCCTAAGACACAATAGCAGGGAAAGTGCGACCGTCAAAACATATCTACCAGAATCAGTCATGCTTTTAAGCTCATGCCGTATTCATGTCGTAATGCCATTATTTGGTAGAGCGCTAGAGGCACATGCAGTGCAGCGTTGTTAAGGGGAGTATTACAACCGGTATTATTACTACCGACAGTGTTATCATAGAGAAGACAGAGCGCTACATAACTTTTTAATGGGAAAAGCTGAACAAAACTCTGTGCAGCAACCGGGGCAGCGCTCACTTAAGAGTTAGGTCTCAGAGGCCAAGACCTAACCCTCAGGGCAATTATTCTGTGTAAGTTTAAATTGTTTTAGGAATGCAAGAATAACACAACCTGATGAGCATATTTATAAAAAATTTAAAAAGTTTAACCAATGTACTCAAAGGACTAAATATATCAATTTGCTATGTCCATTTGTCCAAACTAATGTTATTCATTTGTCAACTGGGCTATTGTTATTTTAGTGTCTTTACTGTTTAATAGTCTTCTTACCAAGTGATTTATCGTAGAGTTTTTAAAAGATTTAGGGACTTTGTTACTCTCTTCGAAAAACTAAAGGCAGGGGGATTTAAAGCCGCCAAAAATGCTTGCCAGCTACAGTAAGATAGATAGACGGACAGTCACCGATATTCTCTGCGGTGTGTATGGAAAAGGTCACACCGCACAGCAGCAACAAAGCAAAGCGAGAGAGAAAAAAACCCCCAGAAAAGCAGTAAAAGTTGGATGACAGATTCATTGTCAGGGGGAAAAATGCACAGTGTCTGTTAAAGAAACACCGTCTTGGCTCGTTGGATCACAATTCTGGTTTCCTTTAAAAGTCCTGAGGATAAAAGCCGTCAGAGAGGTAGCTGTTGGATGCTCGCTATCATAGGGATCGGGGAGGAGATGACCCATATATGGTCCGACAGCTGGATCCAGCTCCTCAGCGAGACGGGCCTCCCGCAGATCACCTCAGGGCTCCGACAACCACGGGGGCCGACATCACCGACCGTCGACTGCCAATCAGAACGGTCGAAAACATCAACACAGCTGTAACCGGCTTCGTCAGGTTAGCCCTGGGTTTAAGGGAGTCTAGAGTTTTATCACCCGTTCGGAATAATTCCACAGCTTTCGCGATATTTGTTTTGTTATGTAAGGGCTGACAAAACGGATCACTTATTGTGAAGCATTGTTAAGGAGCCTGCTGCTTAACAAGTCCGCTGCCCGGATATTCACAGCTGCGTTGTGTCGGGCTTACACTAACATTTAACATAACGTGAATCACGACCCGGGCACTTTGAAGTGGAGCCAGAAACAGGTGCCCATTCTCTCCAATGTATGCAACCTCTCTTTTCTCTCTATTTTAGAACAAAGATATCACGCTCACCCGAGGCACATGACAACACTTTGCACCGAGCACTTTGTCTATTTGGTTATTTGAACAAGCTTAAGAGTTTTTCCGACAAGTGAGACGGGCAATTTGGTAGGCTATTGTGAACTTAATCCAAGCAATCAAATCCGGTTATAGACACAAGATGAGAAAATATTGAAATTACTCCAACGCTGGGCCAGTTGAGGGAGATACAGTGGGCATTTAACGCATAATCCTCCCTGAAAGAATGTTACCCCACACTAAAAAAATGTTATTCTCTGGGGTTGTTCTGGAAAGCCATGATGCGCTCTCCGGTTCCCAAAAGTAGAGTGAAAAGTACCAACTTTCATATGCCTTCCCACAAACACAGCAGCAATAAAATTCACAATAAAATAGAATTTCAAAAGAACAAACTTAGTGTAGCAAGTACAAGAAATAACAAACACAGTATTAAAAAGTTTATATTAACAGACATAGTGCCAGGGTTTGGGCTCCCAAATAGAGCAAATGCAGCCATAAGCAGTTGATCCCTCAGTCATAAACAGATGGATCTAGTATTTCAGGTAAGATTTAGAAAATGACATATCTGTAAGGTGGGTGTGGGGGGGGGGGGTATTTTTTTTTAAAGTGTATTTTGTTATTTTATCATTTTTGGATCTGTCTGAAATGTAACTTTATTTAGAAACTTCACAGGAACCACTTTTAACCGTTAATTAAGTTATATGTTGATAAATAAGAACGAGGAGACCTATCCTGTAAATGTTATTACTGATTTTTATTACTGACTTCACAATCTAACCGATTTGTGGGTTTATTTTATCTTATTTCATGCCCTCTCCTCCCTGTCCTACATGTTAGGACGCGGCTTGGTTTGGTCCACAGTGGCACTGATCCTACTCAGTACATCAGCTTAGAATTGGGCTGAGGGGTAGGGAACCAGAAACGCGTGAGACGTTGCCCATTTACCCGTTCCATCTCCGCGTTACGCACGGCAAATACGCGAACG
>OMKR01047075.1:4084-19646 GCA_900302355.1 Cyttopsis rosea | reverse complement strand
TTAACTACTACGTTGTTAATGAAACGTCTTTCTTTGCTGACTATTCTCCTGTTACTCTGCTGATTAAACAGAGCAGGGTTTCATCTGGAATATTTTCCAGGATCAAACACCCTCTAAATTGACTCGATTCTTTGGAACGTCTTTATAGACATTGGCCTAAACGGAGTAAATTAAATTAGAAGGTCTGATTAACTCAATAGTAAAGTAATAAGGTTTCAACCTTGAAACCTTGAACACTCATTTCAAAACACATTTCAAAAAACGTACAAAACAATTCCCTGCGTATTGGCAAATGGTTTGAAATTGTTATTTACCATCTCACAATTATTGCAACAAATGTTATAAAGATAAATGCAACAATTGCAATATTGCTAAATGTCTTGGAAAAAAATATTTATTATTTCACAATTAAGAATCTGTACCTTTTTGTTTAACATGTTCTTCATCTTTTGTGAAAAAGCAAGGTTTGGGCGGCATTGGCTCACACATGTATTTGCTCATTTAATAAGAGAACACTTTGTTAATCCCCAGGAGGAAATTCAGGGGTATATGTACTGTAGTAGTTGCGTTAGTTTCAAGCAGCATCAAGCAGAGCCTCATTTGACTGTTTTGGGTATTGTGAATATTGTCATGCGATAATTACAATGTGGCGGAGCATATATTTATTTTACCAGTGCATTGAAATTCTTTTCCAGCTATTTTGTATCATTGTAGCGAATGGGGCCGCCTACTCGCTTTTCAAATTCCACCGAGCGATCACCTCTCCCAACCTGTGAGTAACTTTGCCGGGCTGCAACATGTGCGGTCATTCAGTTCTTTGTTATCCTCCGTTGAAAACCGACTGTGCCTCTCCACCACTCCTCTCCTTTGTAATGTGATGGGAAAAACAGCGTGATCCATTTAATATTTTCCACGCTAATTTGGTTCGCACCCTTAAAATAATTTCTCCTCTGGTGTGGATTGGGGTGCTTGACAAACCACTATGAGAACTTGATAGAAGTTTTTGTAAGTGTCAAGCATCAAATGCTGAAATATTTTTGAGTAGTTTTATCTCGGAAATCTAGAAAAGCATGATAGAGGAAGAAGTCCTCATTTTATAATTTCCACAGCTAATGCTCTCATATTATAACTTTACATAGACTATGGCAGCCTCATCAGCCTCTGCACACCTGGCCTCATATGGAGGATATGCCCCCCCTCCGCTAGAGAATGAGGGTTAAATGGTATGTTATTTCCAGGGCACTATCGAGCAAATCTTTATGTGTTTGGCAACCTCCACAGCCACCCTGTGTACTGATTAGCCCCGGAGTTGAATCTCATGATTTGAACTGACGAATCACAGCCACTAAGGGAGCTGGAGTTTTGTCACTGAAAAAGTCAATATTTTGGGGACGAGTTCAAGTTCAACGATCCACAATACATTGGGCAATTCCGGATGAGGAAACATTTGTTGGATTAGGAAACGCCTTTCAGAAGCATGTGCTTTAATAAGAGCTAAAAATGTTAAGGGAATGAACAAAATGCTGATTGATTCCCACGCTTCGCCATCAGTTGTGGTCCCAGCTGTGGACCCAGGGAGTCTGTCCCCCGGCGAGTCAACCACGTCACTGCGGTTTGTGACGTGATGTGGGGTTACTTTTGGATTTCCTGTTGTCAACACTCCACGCCCTCCACAGACATATGGCAGAAACTGCTCTGTCTTTTGTAACGGAAGTTTACATTTCATTCTCCTACTTTTGACAAATCTAAAAATTCTCGGACTAATATTGTAGCTCTGAAAGTTACTTTTGAGTAGAAAATGGACACATGCAAAAACTGTTGGGACAATGGACATACTTAATAAATAAAAAAAACACCCTATGCAGCTAAAACTGGGAGAAAACTGAAACCAGTAGTTGTACCATGCACAGTAAATCCCTTCTGGGCAGTAAAGCTCATGAGATGTGATGAATATGTTGTGGACGATGACACATTAAGACTTTTTTTCATGCTCCAGTTTGTTTGATTGATTCTTCAACAGCATTGGCACAGAACTAATTTGCAGGCAACCATGGTTGATGCCAGTTTTTCTTTTTCCTTAGCTAAAATCTACTGTTACTAAAATAGATTTACTGGACTTGAGGATTTGTGTTAACTCTTAAGGATGCCAACCTTCCCCCTTCCTCCACGCTTCATTGACCTGCTTTTTATCGTGACTGGTGGTAGACATTTCTTTAGTCTAGCTTTACCCTGCTCCCCTGTCTGCCCCCTACTCCTGTTTTTAAAATTGGGTCAGCTTGTTTACACCCCCCCCATTCCAAATGGCAGACAGGCCAAGCCCCTTCCCCCAGCTCGGCTCAAATTCCTTAACCAATGCACATAGTCTGATGTAACGGTGTATGCTGAACTAGGTGCCTTTCTAAAAACATGGATTGGATGTTAGGACGGTTGAATAATAGAGGCGCACATTACGTAATCATTACTTCCATTTAATTTTTTTAATTTTTATTTTCAAGTTAACATTTATCATTGTTTTACCAGCCGTATTAGGACATACCTGTCTGGTAATTGCACTTGGAGCTGAAATTTCCTTAACTTAGACCTTTAGCTTTGAAGCTCATTGTATTTCCTATCAGCACAAAGGAAACAGTATAACTAGGAACATTAACACAGTGGCAATACCCACATTTCCATACCTATTGCATAAAGGATTTCAGCATGTGTTCTCCAACATCTTTCTGCCCCTACCCCTGTTTTGGTATTCCCTTTCGACTTCAGACCTTCTAATCCTTACTATCCGCAGCACCTGAAATTGCCACGTCATGCCATTGCGTGTAAACTAACACTCGGCATGCAGCAGTAATACATCTTGCCGGCGCACTAGTTAGTGCTCAGAATTGTCAATCCAAAAGGGCTCCAGTAGTTTAGCAGGTTACCTCCAGCGGTGCTGTTTTGGGTGTGTGGCATCCTGTGCTGCCAGTTTCCTAATGTCTTGTGTGTCTCTGTTTGTGTATGTTTTACAGGAATCTGCTATATGTGAACCCACAGAGTCTGAACTTTGCCAACCGCCAAGGCTCTGCACGCAACATCACAGTGAAAGTGCAATTCATGAACGGGGAGGATCCAAACAACGCTATGCCGGTATGATGAAACGCTCATTGTTGAACTGATGAAATGAGCTGCTAGTGGTAGTTTTCTATATAATTTTCTTTTTAATGTTAGAATATTTGTAATTGAGAAGTTATGATTCTTCTGGTGGGAATTTTGCTCAGTTACAGTTGTGACGGGCATCTAGTGTATGAAATTCAAGCTGAATGTCCCTGAAGAGAAAAAAAAAAAACGTATCCGTGCTGAGTTTGCTTTTCCTGGATACATAAAGGTTAAAAGTCGCCATAAGCAGTTTATGTCATAGGATTGTCAGCGAATTTCTTTCTTGTCCCCAAGGTGATATTTGGCAAGTCCAGCTGTGCAGATTTCTACAAAGAGGCCTACACTGCAGTGGTGTACCATAACAGGTAATGTCCTCCTGTTCATATGACTTTGTTTTGGAACCATGTGATTTGTGCTTTGCCACGCAGCCACAGTGATTCAATTCAATCATAAATGTGCAGATTTGGAAATTAGTAATTGCAGGCCCCCTGCAATTCGTCGTTTTCGAGTTTTCTCAAGAAGACATTCTGGTGTCGGCCACGGATTCGGCCCTCGTCTGCCCCCTGGTGGATATACTTGTTAATCCTCCAGGCACGCGCAAAGTATGTGGACAATGACGCACATGCCGCGGCCGCTTGTCTACACGTACAAGTCGTTAAAAAAGTATTTTGAGGGCTTTAGTCTGGCACGGCGTATACAGAGTATTTGTACAGTGCATTTAGTTGTAAAAATTCGAACCATTATGAAAGAAGATGAGCAACCAGACTATTGCATGTGGACTAAAGCTGCAGTGGAGTTGTACTGCATGTATGTTTTTGTTTTATGTTCTTGCTGTGATGTACGATTTGCACGCCAGTCTTTGTTTTGCCGTTTTGTTAAAGGCGACATCTGAGGTCACCTGACATCAAGGTCTCTGTGCGTGTCATGTGACTCTGGTGAATCCACAGACTAACCTTTGTTTCCTGGATTGATAGAATACGATACAATGTATTCCCCTTGCTTGATTAAAATTCAGTATGCCGACTACGTTTTCAGTGATAATAATATATTTGCTTATTATTTTTTCTAAAGCAGTTACGAGTCGCTCTTTCGCCCAACCTTATTTCTGGATTGTTCAGGGATGTCCTTGGCACAACTTCCCGTCATCTCTATATAGGACCCCAGGGTGCTCTAATATTTTATCGCCGCTATTAGGTGTTCTTTACGACACCTGGTGGTTTGTCATTTGTCACCCAGGGGTCACATTCAAGGTCAAAGTTAATCAACCTGTGACCGACGGGGCTACTGTGACCAGGACAATCTTCCCTTGTTTGGCTCCCTCTGTCCAGTCTGTATACTGGACAGTTATCGTTTTACTTGAAAATAGCAAAATATGTCTCATGTCCCTCTGCTTATATGCTAATTATTATACAAAGGCAAACTTTTATAAAAGGCTAGATTTTAGGCAGCATTTTTCTCTCGGCCTCCTTCGAGTTAAAGGCTCTGTGCTCCACCTTTGTACTTTTGTCCATTTTTGGTTTTCATGTTATGCATCCAGTCAATGATCTGTTATCTTTTCCATTTGGGGGAAAAGGTTGCATGTTCTGGCCTTCTGCACTGGGGAACGTTCCTTTATTTCCCATGAGGAAAAGAGTCCTTCCTCGCTTTTAACCCTATGTTTTGGTTTGTTTTGTTTTGTTTTGATGTGTTTTTGTGTCCTGGCCTGCACTCGTAATGCCCCCTGTGGGATGATCGAATGATGTAAAACGTCTTTTCCCCTTTAACTTCCCTGACTTCAAGAATAGCGCTTTGCTCGGCTTTGTTGACATCACTTCCCAAGTTATAAAGGAGATGGACCGACCTGCTCGTCTGTGGCTACTACCTATCAGCTGCTAGTGTCAACATTGCTGCTATAGAGGAGTCTCCCACGGCCATTAACCTACAATAATTAAAATCAAGATTTCCATCCATTTGGATACTCAGCTCTCTATTCCTGGAAAATCGAACACTGCAATTTGCACCAAATTATTAGACTAGGTGTGTACATGTTGGATTTCAGTCAGTGAGTAAGTCCTCCAGCTATTAAGGAGACATTGCGTGTGACTTACTATCAGCCATAGTGCTCAGTACTCAGACAATGATGCTAGACTCTTGCATAACTTGACCAGACTAATGGACCCAAACATTATAGTGAGGGATTCACCAATCACTTTTGTAGCAGTATGGATTTTGGGTCATTAGGACATAAAGTTTGACTTACTGTCATTTCTTCTCAGTAGCAGTAAGCAGCAAAAAGTCACTTTTCTTTAATCTGACATGCTTTATATGGCTTTTGGAATTGGATTTTGGCATTTTCTGATACAAAACCCTATTTCAGCCCATTTCAGCCCGCTGTCCGTTATCTGTTATTACTGTGCAATATATGGCCTTTGCGACCACCCATTGAGCAAATATGGCTGCGTTGTATTACAAACAATCATGACTTTCAGATCCCCCGACTTCCACGATGAGATCAAAATCAAGCTGCCGGCCTCTCTGTCGGACCACCACCACATCCTCTTCACCTTCTACCATGTCAGCTGCCAACAGAAGCAGAACACACCGCTGGAGACCCCAGTGGGATACACCGTAAGCAACAGCGTTGATAAATCACAACAAAAACAGCACACTTAAAAGGGCAGAAGATGATCAAATTTGTCTATTATTATAATAATATATAGTTATATTCAACACCAAACAGATTTTACTTCAGTGGTACACACGGGTGTGCGTACATAACGGTGTATTTTGAAAAATATATATTTTTAAATCTCTTTAATTCTCTTTCTCTCCTTTCACTCTCTAGTGGATCCCCATGCTGCAGAGCGGCCGTCTGAGGACAGGACACTTCTGTCTGCCCGTGTCCCTGGAGAAACCCCCTCAGTCCTACTCTGTTCTCTCCCCCGACGTAAGACGCTATTTTCACAAATTAGGCTCAAGTGCCGGAAAGTTTCATTTATATGAGAAAGGGGAAAGTAGAAGAAATCTAGAAATCTGACAATGTGGCCCGTTAGGTGCCAGTGTGATGATGCTTTATTGACACGTGCATCTGTACACCAGGTTCCACTCCCAGGGATGAAATGGGTGGACAACCATCGCGGTGTGTTCAATGTGGAGGTTGTGGCCGTTTCCACCATTCACACACAGGTAAATTCCCTGCGATATGTTCTTTGACAAAATTGGCAATTTTCTGCAACACACAAATGACTTCAACCCTCAGGATTTACAGAGCTTAGTCAAACCCATTAAGTCAAATGTCAAGCTCACTATGTTGTCTATGTTTTAGGGCTTTCACAATCGTTAAATTGGGACTAATGAATTAAGAGTCTATTACAATATGATAGTATTACCACATGTCTGCCTTTCACATAAGAGCTGTCTATTGACGATTAATATTGTAACAAAGATTCAGGTAGACACTTGGTAATGGAAACTCACCTAATTCACATTCTATTTGCTGCGATTTTTCCAACATTGGCTTGAATTTCCTCCCAACATTTGGATGGACACAGGAATGTGGAACCTATCGATTTTTGCCGAATAACCTCGGTCAGCTCAACTAATTGTGATTATGTGCTAATGTTGTGCACAATATGTACTGTGGAATTCCTCTTTTTTGTTTTGTTACCGTAGAATCCTGTCGAGTATCTCTTCAACTGCATCTGTTTTTATTCTTTGCTTTTGCACAATTGCAGTAATTCTTCCCCAGTGCCAGGTCTTTAGCGCCTTGCCTCTAATAATTTACCAGAGGTCTACTCCATCTCTGTGTTGGCTGTGTTACCAGGGGCCCCTAGGAGACCTACCCAGCCTAATGCACCTATAAATCACTGCCCCGCTCAGATTAGACTAGCTGGGTTCTACTGTGTTCCTGTAGCAGCGGGTCCTCTCAAACACTCCCAGGCGCAACTGTAGAGAAGGAGACCTATTATCCTATTATTTGTGGACTCTTGACTATTGTGATTACACTTGCTTTGCCTTCTATACTGACATCTATTCTTTCGGCTTTCGTATCACTTTACCCACATTCCTCCATTCTATCTATTTCCCCCTCATCCCTTCCTCTCCACTTTGTACGCTGCATCCCCCCCCTTTATAATGAGGTTTATTTCTCCAGGTAAACTCTTTACCTCTCTTTTTTGAAAAGACCAAATTTTATATACAAGTACAACATTACAATAAGACACACAAGTTAAGACCATTACAAGTGTCATTAAAACTTTTAAATCTTCCAGGGGGAACAAGTGTCTCTAGCATGTTTTTCCAGTAGTGAGTAGTAGTAAGGTACAAATATTGAACTCCCCAGTTCAGTATTTGTACATTGACCATTTAGAGCTAACCACGCCTGTGTTCTGGTGTAGCAATCATGATGTATGAACTAAATTAAAGATATTGGATATTTAGGCAATTTTTTGTATATGAATTCAAACATGCAGATTTCGCCTAGTTGTTAATGATGACATTTGAACTTATTTATATTTATTTTCATAGCTCATGATCTTGACTGTGATCGTTATCCTGGGTTATGAAATAAATAGCATGATGGTAAACTGCGTCTAGTGGCTGCCAGTACGGACCTGTGTAGCACACCTTTACCTATCTTATTGAAGCTTGATTTAACACTGGCAACGACAGCCTGAGCTCTTCCAGAGTGCTCTGAGTCAAACCAGTTATAATCAGAATCTGCCCTTCATCCCGGCTTCCGCTCTGCACCTTACCTCCCTGATCCAGGATCAGTACCTGGACAAGTTCTTTGCCCTGGTGCATGCCCTGGATGAGCACATGTTCCCGGTAAGGATAGGAGACATGCGCATCATGGAGAACAACCTGGAGGCTGAGCTTAAGTCCAGCATCGCAGCTCTCAACTCCTCGCAGCTGGAGCCCGTGGTGCGATTCCTCCACCTGCTGCTGGACAAGCTGGTGCTGCTGGTGGTGAGGCCACCGGTCATCGCCGGGCAGATAGGTATTTAACTTCATTGCATGCATTTGTTAACTCCTACAGAGGAGATATATGGGAAATCTCTGGTCATGAGCCAAGGGTCATTTTATTTACAGAGAACCGTGTCAATAACAAATACAATGGATTCACAATGTTGAATCTAAAGTTGAGATAATCAGGGTGTTAACTGTAATGGTCATGTTTACCAGCGTGAATCTAAAGTCCTGGCCATGCTCTGTTAACACTCAGCACTGTCCTTGATCTGAAGACATCTCTTTGCTAAGACGATAGATCAGATAAATACTGGTCTTGCCAGTCAAGGCTGGGAAGATGCATTTGAGACCTCTGGCTCACTGTCTTGCAAAATCCATATTTTATAGCATGACACTTAGTAACATTGACTTCAGCGCTAGGCATAGCATTCGCAGAAAACTACGCTTACAGAAATATAATGCTGAGCATTAACATTCATATTTAAATTGTTATTCTTAAATAATACATCATTGCTGCAACACTGACGTTGACTTACTAAATATATCTCCTACTGTGAGGTTTTTGTGCACATTACACACTAAGACTATTTTCCTCCATGAAACCTTTCATTGTATTACACCAAGACTACATTCTGACAACCTTTTACATTTGGCTGAACTATTATTTTCAGTTTCAGTTTGAGTTTCTGAAAAGGTTCTTCTTGAGTTTTTGTGAGTTTTTGTATGTCTTTGATTCCCGTGCTAACATACTACATATTGAGCCTTGTGTGTGTCTTGTGCAGTGAATCTGGGCCAGGCTTCCTTCGAGGTCATGGCCTCCATAGTGAACCGTCTCCATAAGTACCTGGACACTAGCCAGGACATGCACGGCCGCAACAGCCTGCTCTCCTCCTACATCCACTACGTCTTCCGTCTCCCCAACACCGACCCCAACTCGCCTTCACCAGGTACTGTACAACCTTTACCAGTCCCACTAATCGCCTCTTTTATTTTACTGATTCTGTTATTATTTATTTTTTTTTGCTTGTTTTCGCTTGTCTTCTGCCTGCCAACTGGCTTTCATGTTCTTTTCTCATGCTCTTGTTTCTTTTTTTTTTTTCTTTTTTTTTTTTTTTCTCCCTTTTCCCTCATTCCACTTTGTCTTCTGCTCGCCCGACTCAGACACCAGCTCAACCTCACCCTCACCAGGTATACATGGTACACTACCTGAAGTTTGTCTGTTTCCTCATTCTCCTTCGTTTCTAAGTTGTTTTTCTTTTCGAGTTAAAACGACATTTCCTCTCACAGCGTGTGGAAGTTGGATGACATAAAATTTCCATGAGATCAGGTTTTAGTTTTTCTAAATATGTAGTATTGGTATTAGTCATATTAGTTTACCGCTTGAAACCTCACCTGCCAATTTAGCTTGTCAATATTGGTTAATTTTTTTATATACAAACTGTAATCAAATGCAATGTAACTTGGGTAGTTTGTGGCTGAGCACCCAAATAGAAAGCTGATTTGTTGGATCACAATGGGGTATAGTCATCAAGTGGGTATCTCAGATTCTTTGTTCATTTAGGCTCCCAGACATTCCCCTCACTACCCCTCCTCCACCCTTGCTCAACAATAACAAGTGCACACATTATCATAAGAGCAACTATCTACATTAACATACATCTACATACTGATTTCACAGCACTGCACCAATCACCTGGCCCTTGTTGTACTGTAAGTTGTACTACAAGTCCTATCAAAGTCGAAGTTGAATAGGACTTAAAACTACGACATCAACAAGGTATTAGGAACCCAGCAACAAGGTACTTCAACCAGTTCATAATTCCAGAAGTAATTTTCCTTGTGCAGTTAACAAAAATACAATGGAAAATAAACAACACTAAAGGCTACTTAAATAGGAACAAAGGTCACCTGCAGTCTATGTTGGTTGGCTGTTTTTCCGAGTCAGAGAGGTTGGCGCCCTAAAACATGAATCTTTTGACTCTTCTCTCCAGATTGGTGCGTTGACAACAAATGTTTACCTTCTGCCAAATCATAAATCCTCTGTTCTCCTCTTCTCCCCCCCTCCAGGCCCAGGAGGGCTGGGCGGCTCGGTCCACTATGCCACCATGGCCCGCTCGGCCATCCGACCCGCCAGCCTCAACCTCAACCGCTCCCGCAGCCTTAGCAACAGCAACCCCGACATCTCCGGCACGCCCACCTCCCCCGACGACGAGGTCCGCTCCATCATCGGAAGCAAGGTATGATGCGCATTGTGAATTTGTTCCGCTTCTTGGGTGGAGCCTCTTCTCCTCATTTAGCAAATTTACAGCAGTCAAGCGCAGAAATTTCAATGTTTGATCCCAGCTACAAATTGACAAATGAAAATAATTATGCTTTTCTGATACAGTGCCACCCAGTTAGATACTTACTACAGTTTGTTACTACAGTTAGATCTGTCCGAATTCTGTAGGTCTACATACTTGCCTAAAATAGATTTCAAATGAATGCATCAGCATCAGCACAATCTATTTTAGGCAAGTGCCAAAGGGTTGACTGTGCACACACATACACACAGAGAAGCAGGAATCTTGACTCATTCTGCACAGTGATCTACGGTGCCGTTTATCACTACATGAGATGAAAACCCTATAGCTAGTAGGCAAACACCAGCTAGGACACCTTATCTCGCTCACCCCTACAACAGCAACCTTTCTCAGTTTCTCAAAAACACACAGTCACCGCTCAGTCAGGGGAGGTTGTGAAAGGCACGTTAAATCTTACATTTATAGCCTGAACAGTCAGGTGGACCCCAATCGATGGGTTTGCTATTTTTCAACCCACCGAACTTATTAAAATGTTGGTTCTCATCATTTATAACTGCTCCTAGCACAACCTCACTGAATGCTTTTCTGTTGAGAAACGTACCACTCACGCACACAGCTTCTTACTGTGCTTAAATACAGTCCAACGGGGCAAACATTTAAGCCTTGAAAAAAATGTTAATGCCAGAAACTTGCATTTCTAAGTGTATTTTTTGAACATGTTTAGAGAAACATGGGTAATATCACATTTTATTTCTGTCTGCTTTTAACAATTGACATAGTACATCTAAACCCTAACATTGGCTACAGTAGGTTGCCAATTCGAAGCGGCACAACTTCCTGATTCTAGTCTCTTACATTAACACAGATATAGCCAAAAGAGCTCATTTGCAGAAGTGCAAAAGAGTCAATGAAACCCTGGAAAACCTGATTTAAATGTATATTTGCAACCTTTACGGTGTAACATATAAAGACCGACTATATTGCTAGCTTCCCATTTTCAAAAGTAGATTTAACATTAAGTTGCTTAATTTACCCCGTTGGACTGCATTTACAGTAAGTACAGTGAGAAGCTGCAGCAGAGTGGTAGGTTTCTTGATAGTAAAGCATTTGGCTATTTTTCAACTCAGAATTGTAAAGCTAATCTATCCTTTAAGTGTTGCATTGAACTATATTAGAATTTAGATCTACTAGCCCTAGAAGTGAGAATTCACTGAAGGCAATTTCATCATTTACGTTTATCATTTGACCACGTCTGTCAGTTGTCCAAATCTGTTTCTAACTTGTGCCTCGCTGTCAATCTTAATGTAATTCAACCCCTTTAAAAAAATTGTTTTAATCCATTTGACCCCAAATGTAATTGAACACTAATGAGTGAGTGATGTTTTGCTGATGGACCTGCCTCCCCTGGTTTAATGGATGTTTCCTTACTGCTACTACTAAACTAAACTAAACCTTGTCTTCTCTTGGGCTTTTTTCCACCACAGAGTGGAAAAGGGGAATGAGACAGAGACAGACCTTTTCTTGCTTTGTACTGCCTGACTTTCTCTTGTTGGATAATGATTAGAATCTTTGAATAATTGACAAATCACCTTTTTTTTCTGGAGCCCTCGATGTCCTGCAGCAGCCCTGAACTCTGAACCTTTATTTTTAACCTGTGGTTGTTCCATTCCCTCCTTCCTTCCTTCCCCCCGGTGCTGCTCGCTCGTTCCTTTGCCTTCTGCCTGTGCCCTGTGACCTTTGACCCTAGGGCCTAGATCGCTCCAACTCGTGGGTGCACACCATGGGCTGTAAAAGTGCCCCCTGGGGATCCAGCCCCGGGTCTGCTCCAGAAACCATGCAGGTGGTTCCACTAAATGCCCTGTCCACCCTTATTGCCGCTCAGCCAGAACTCACCCCATCCACCACTAAGGGATACTGTGACATTTCTAGGTTATGGTCCGTTGTTGCCCTTTGCCAGACAGGAAAAGCAATGTAGTCTTTAGTTTACAATTTATAGACAAAAACCTATATAGATTGTGATTTAATCAAAGGCTTTGTATATAAACCAAAGCAATTGTAGATACTGACCACTTCTAAAAAGAAAAAAACCATATATATGTAAAAATAGAATCATTTTGTATCTGGTGTTCTGCAAAGGAAAAACAATGGAGCCAAAATATTGAAATGTTACAGTATTTTCACCAAATACCAACCATTCTCCTCCCGTGATTCCTCACCTCTCACACGGGAGTCCCAGCCTCCATGACTTATCAGCTGTAGTAGTCACTAGTCTGCACTCTCGTCTTTCCCCTTAGGTGCCTAATCTAATAACCTAATCTATTCCAAAGCCCAATGTTGTCATTCAAATTGAAAATTCTTAGCAAAGTCATGGAAGCAACCTCTCAAATATACAGCCCAAGTACTCTCTTTTTAACATCAAGCCTCTGCAAGATTCATGAGTGAAATTGAGAGCGATAAATGTAACTAAGGAAATAATTGAGAGCCAATCTGCTTGGTAACTGTTATTGTGATTTAATTCATACTATATTATCCCAATGTAGTAATGGTAGTAGAGTAGTGCTAGAATTCCTTTCCAGTGGGAGTAGAGAGGCATTAGTTTGAATTCATTTCCCATTCTCTCCTCTTGCTTCAAAACACCTTTCCTGCCTTAATCCCATTCTCAATTTTCACTTTATATTCCTGCATGACGTCCTACTAATATCATTGCATTCACGCTGTGTGTGTGTGTGTGTGTGTGTGTGTGTGTGTGTGTGTGTGTGTGTGTGTGTGTGTGTTTGTGTCTCTATCTTTGTCTCTCTACTGTATGTGGGGGCAGTAGCTCAGGAGGTAGAGCTAATGATCGGAAGATTGCCGGTTCGGTCCCCGTCTCCTCCTGGTAGCGTGTCCTTGAGCAAGACACTTAACACTCTAACTGCTCTCATTGAGCTGGTGCGAGCCTTGCATGGCCGCCATCGATGTATGAATGTGTGTGTGATGGGGTGAATGTGAGGTATGTAAAGCGCTTTGAGTCGTATGACTAGAAAAGCGCTATATAAATGCACCCCATTTCCCATTTACGCTGCATGGGTGCGCAGTGTAATGAGCATGTGGACAAACCCGAATCAGCCGGTCCTCCTGAGGACGGTGTTCTCACACACTCCTGGCAGCCGCTGAGGTGCTGCACAGAAGCACACACACACACACACACACTCGCGCTCTTCGAGGTACATGCACACATACTCATAGGTACACTGTGTGACATGTTGCGCCAACACATGTATTTCACACATCCTTCACCCTGCAAACACCTCCCACTGATCCCCGCCTTATTTGAACACTCGCTCTTCCCAATGTGTTCTGCTGCAACATAAACAGCGCAGACAGTCCATAGATTTACCAAGATGTGCACGTGTGTGTGTGTGTGTGCAGAAATGCATAACCACACATTGCATTGACATTTAAATTTAGGGCCACCGCCAACCCTCATAGTTGGTGTGACTCGCGAATGGAATGAAAGATTATTTAGTTCAAATCAAATGTTTTCTCCATTGACGCTACGTCTTGAATTATTATTCTTTGTCTCCCCAGAGACGTCAAGCCAGACAACATACTGCTGGACGAGCAAGGTAACCAGCCCAAAGTCATGCATTTCCTGTGTGTGTGTGTGTTTGTGTGTGTTTGTGTCTGTATGTGTGTGTGTGTGCGTGTGCGAGTGCGCGGCCACCAGATAAATGTTTTACAAGTACAATTAATGGATTTTGATGAATAATTAATATTTCAGTCATTGTTTGTGTTGCTCTCCTTGCTCTCCTAGATGCGTAGTTGAGGTCGATGACAAATCACATCAAACATTTCCAATTGTTATTCCTGTTAACTGGGATTTTATTCACATTCCTGCACTTCCTCATCCTATTTCGTCCTAAACTCCACCCGCCTGGCATGCCAACTAGGTTAACACAAACGCTTTGCATTGTTAGATGTTAGATGTTAGGTGTGTGTGTGTGCTTGTGTGCGTGTGCATGTGTGTCTGTGTGTCTGTGTCTGTGTTTGAGGAGCAGTCTGCGTCTCTGTTCCAAGGTTGTAGTCTTGGTGATAAAAAATATATGAGAATGAGAGACTTTAATGATTTTTTTTTTTTCATGGATTCTTTGTGGCGCGATGTCCTCGCAGGCCACGCCCACCTGACGGACTTCAACATCGCCACGATAATAAAAGACGGAGAGAGAGCGACAGCCTTAGCTGGGACCAAGCCCTACATGGGTAACCTGCAAAATTACCTTCTCCGAGATGAGCTCTAAACCTTCCTTCCCGTGTGTAACTCCAACCCCTTACGGTCTTGCATTGCTCACGCTTGTGGAAAAGAAACGATCGCTCCCGCTGTGGTCGCATCGCACATGGTGTCTGCCAAACGATTCCTTCAGTGGATGGTTGCTTATGACACTGAAGCTGTGATGAGCGTCTCTAGTTTCTCTATATCTCTGCAGCATATTTTGGCCCTCCAGGGGCCCTGAAGGTGCACTGACGGTGGTGACAGTGTTTTGTGGGGGTTTTTTTGTGTTCTCAGCCCCGGAAATCTTCCAGTCCTTTGTGAGCGGGGGCACCGGCTACGCCTTCGAGGTGGACTGGTGGTCGCTCGGCGTGACGGCCTTCGAAGTGCTGCGCGGATGGGTACGTCATTAGGATTAAATTTGTAGTATTAGGATTATTGGTGATATCATTATGATTTGCATTATTAGGATTAGGGTTATTAGTATTGTATGGCATTGATTTTGTATGGTTTTCATATTTTATCCATAACCAGGAAAAACATAGTGCTATTCTGCCACCTCCTCCTCCAGATAGATAGATAGATAGATAGATAGATAGATAGATAGATAGATAGATGGATGGATGGATGGATGGATAGATAGATAGATAGATAGATAGATAGATAGATAGATAGATAGATAGATAGATGGATGGATGGATGGATGGATGGATGGATGGATAGATTGATGGATAGATGGATGATAGATGGATAGATAGATAGATAGATAGACAGATAGATAGATAGATAGATAGATAGATAGATAGATAGATGGATGGATGGATGGATGGATGGATGGATGGATAGATAGATAGAATACATACTATTGATCCTGAGGGTCCTTGTCTTCCTGGGGGGCCGTCTTTGCCTGTAAAGCCCTAGAAAGAAAAGGTAAAAT
>OMKR01047045.1:0-12851 GCA_900302355.1 Cyttopsis rosea | reverse complement strand
TACGGCGACCACCGAGATCTACACTCTTTCCCTACACGACGCTCTTCCGATCTAACACTTTTTCACACAGGGCCATGTAGGTTTGGATTTTTTTTCTCCCTGAATAATTAAAACCTTCATTTAAAAACTGCATTTTGTGTTTACTTGTGTTGTCTTTGAATAATATTTCAATTTGTTTGATGATCTGAAACTTTTAAGTGTGACAAACTAAGAAAAAATAAGAAATCAGGAAGGGGGCAAACACTTTTTCACACCACTGTATGTATGTCCACAATTAATTTCACAGTTTAGTTTCTTTTCACTATATATCAACATCAGACTAAGGTGATTTTCTTAATGCACAAGCACATTCAGTTGACTGGCCCTGCCACTTGATAGTTTGTACGTGAAGTTAAAAGGGGTTTGCATAGAACAATGTTAAAACATGTCTTAAATTCGGTTTGACAAATATTAGAGTATTCAAAGTCATTAATCTTGGATTTGAATTTAAATGAACATGGTCTTAATTTCAACAAGTTCTGTGTTAAAAATAAAATAAAATAAAACCAGAAAAACCTGTAATAATAATTAATAATAAATTAAAAAAATAACAGTTCACAGAATCATTTACCAAATATAATTTTACCAAATATATACTACTTAACAGATAATTTATCTGAAAATTTGTCTTGTTTGAAAATTGGTCTTTAAAAGTTCTTAAAGTATCAAATTTATCTCTAGTGCCTGCAGACACCCTGTATAAGACAATCGAATAGGTTACGATTGCGCATAGCCTTTATTAGGTTAAGATGGGATTTTTAGTGAGACAGCCAACAAACCAATTATGTGTTGCTAGCAAAAACTTCTTGACACCAGTGCTATTCCAGTGTACGGCTAAATGAGTTATTCTGAAAGAAACAGGATGTAAACAAATATGCTGATTTAAAAAGTAGCTTCCAGGGCCAACAGAGCCAACCGCAGATGGTTCCTATCACACCCAATTTGGCTGTGAAATAAGCCTATTAAAACAAACAATTCCACATATAACCTTTTATGTCTTTTTAAATTGAGCTTACTGTTTTTTAATTTTTTGACAATACATATATCTTCATGTTGTCGTGTTTTTCTGATGTGTGTCAGGGCCAGGACCAGAAGGAGAGCTCCAAGTCGGCCATGGTGTACATCCAGGAGTTAAAGTCTGACATCAGAGACACGCAGCTCCTGGGCTGCCTGGAGTCTCTACGAGTCTCGCTCAACAACAACCCCGTCAGGTAACCAATGAAAATACGCTTTCGTGGTGCAGTCACATGCTGAGCTGTTTGTTTGTTGTTAGTCAGCTTTCAGTAATATACCAACACATGGCTGAGCTATTTGGTAATGAGTCGTGTCTTGGGTAGGATCCTTAAATTTCTGATGAAAGATTGTGATGACTGCACGCTGTATAATGCTCCTCAGATCAAACCCAGAATCCCTATCCCACTTGACCATTCCTCAGTGGTGGAAGACAGACCTTTTTACTTAAGTAAAAGTACAAACACCGTGACAGTAAAAAGTATGCAAGTACTTGTTCTTAAATGTATTTTAAGTATTAAAAGGAAGTACTTGTCATATCCAGTGCCCTGATATAGCAACGCCTATAATGCTTCATAAAGTGCTACTGTACCGTTTTTATTTCTGAAGAAGATGCTCATGCAGATCCTGATTACAATTTACAATAAAATAGTCATTTACAAGGATCTGGATGTAACTGATCACTGATGAGCAATTCTAAATCAGCAGTTTGAGAGATCCAGTCCAACTGAATATACGTAAATACATGAGTGCAGAAGTACCTAAAATGTACACAGGTACAGCAACTAAGTACTTGGTTAATTTCCACTCCTGCTTTCCCTAAGGGAACCGATTGAACATCCAAATTCCATTCATGTGCAGTGCAGTGTAATTATAAGAGGAAGAACTCCCATATATATACACACACACACACACACTCCTACAAAAAGAAAATAACTATATATAGTATTCAACTGAGAATAACGATGCAATTGTGCAATAAATATTTAGAGGGTGATATTCCTCAGATGTACGGTGATTAAAATGTACGTAGAATTGGAGGGAATTGTGTTTTGTTTTTATCACATTTTAGGGTTTATTTTCTTGTCTTCTCTGTCTTGAATGAGCACTTGAATGAATGAATATACACATGCACATCAAACCTTTGCCCTTCCAGTAGTGTCTTGGGTAAGAATGACGTGAGTTTCCTTAACATTTCCAGCTGGGTGCAGAACTTTGGAGACGAGGGTCTAGCGCTGCTGCTCAACCTTCTGAAGAAGCTGCAGGAGGAGAGGGATGAATACCCGTAAGACAAGCGTCCACTCAAACTACAAGCAAAACACATAGACATTGTTTTTCTTTTCTTCTGTTGGTGTGAGTTGTTGTGCCTCCTTCCTGTCTCTTCCTGCTATAGCAACACATCAGGGAAATGTCAGCACGAGATCATCCGCTGTCTCAAAGCCTTCATGAACAACAAGGTAAGAGTCTGGGCCTGTTGTATTCTGCTTATCGAAATTTGTGACATCGGAGGTTGTGTTTTCTGAAATGTAGATCATCTCATTTGGTGATTGCCAACTCGGATTAAGTCGGGGGCCTTTGGTTAAATTACATTATCATTATTATTCATTAGAGTAAAATATATTTCACACACAAATACATGTCTTAGTCTAAATTATTTTCTTTAGCTATGGATAAAATGCATATATCCTCTCCTCGTTTTTTCTTTTCTCTGCTGCTCTGTTGCTACATTTCCACTAGAGGGCAGCATGCACAGCGGCAAACACTTTGACTTGGACACAATTCAACAACAAATTGGAATCTTGGTTTAATTCTTCCATGAAAAAAAAATCTACATGGGTTGGGTTTCCATCTTGGTTTTGTGACTTCGCCTCATCCAGCTGTCTCTGTTGCTCCCTTCCTCTCTTCCCATCCTTCAGTACGGACTGAAAGCCATGCTGGAGTCCGCTGAGGGGATCCCTCTGCTGGTCAGAGCCATCAACCCCCACGCGCCGCACATGATGGTGGACGCCGTCAAGCTGCTGTCCGCCATCTCCATCCTGGAGCACCCCGAAAACCTGTGAGCACCCGTCACACAGCAGCGCCATTCAGTCCAACACTGCATGTCAAATATGTTGTTCTCAAAGCCCGGGAGAGCCAGTGCTATCTCTAGAAGTGTCAGGATCAGTGCTCGGACTGATTTTGTAGCTTCATAAAAACATTTTTTCCCGGGACTCATTTTAAAATAGTTTTCATCAAGTAAACAATTTAAACATAATACATCTAATCCCCATGCGAAATTCTGGAATATACATTTTAAATGTAGAAATTATTAAATAATTATACTTTAAAATATCCCTAATTCATGATGGGTGACATTGGTCAGACATTGGTTAGATATAGTAATGCACATGGAAAAAAGGCCTCACACACAGCACAGAAGGACAGTAAAGGATGTATGCGCTGTGAATACTAGACTGGACGACACCCAATCTCTGCATTCAAATGTCCTTCATGCGTGTGTACAGTTTCTTGAATTTCAATTCAAGAAACTTTTGAGTGAAACCTTTTTTTTTTAATATAAATAATTTGCATCCGATCTGTGGCTTTGAATTGTTTTAGCTCTATCTCTGACTCTCGTATTGGTTTTCCAATACATATCCGTTAATCTAGAGTTTGGTTACTTTTTTTTTTTTTTTAATCTAATGATGAGGGGGTAGTCTTGAAGCTGGCAGGGTAGAAAGTGATTCCCAGGAGGGCTAGATTTAAATGAGGTGACGGGTCCACGGAAGAAACCATCTTAATTGCCGTCTGGACTCTGTCTTATTGCATCTCTGCGCTCCCTACGAGCGGAGCTTTTGGAACAGATGGTTGTCTGAGTGAGCAGTCCTCACCCCTGTTTCACGCAGCTGAGTGCCAATGACCTGCTCACTGGAGCCCGTCCTTGAAACTGAGCCGACACTAGACTCTAGTGTGTGTGTGTGGGGTGGGGGGGTGATGTGAAAGTATTTTCAATAGGCTGACACAGAATCACCATCGCTTGTCATTTTTAGCTCGAGGAGGCAGTAATTAATTTTCATAAGCATATTAAACGTGCACCATGCATAGCAGCGTTACCAGTGGGGTGACAATTAAATTGCTGATTTAACTTTACTTGTGACATTTTTATCATGATCTGAAGATTCGTTTTGAGACTAATTTATTGACTAGGATTTATTCACTGCCTTGTTTAAACAACATCCAAATAGCATGAAACGGTCATTGAGTTCCAAAAGTTTAACACAAAATAGAAATCCCTGAAACTACACATTATGTTTGTGTTAGCTTTAGGTACTGGAACAAGATTACATTGCAACAAGTACATTGCTACATTGCAAGCTAGCATGCTGAAGCTTGAGCAATTGAGCAATACACTTAACTTAACTTAGCTTGAGCAATACACTTAACCAGTAATTGCTCCTGATGGCTGCATCCATATAGGAATAATTGTAAGTCGCTTTGGACAGAAGCGTCTGCTAATGATGTAAAGATGTAAAATATGAAAAAGTACAAGTAGGTCTATAAGATAGGTGTGTCTGTGTGTGTCCAGCCATGAGCGTGTCCTGGAGGCCATCACAGAGGAAGCAGAGAGAAAGGACATTGAGAGATTTCAGCCCCTGCTCTCTGGCATGAAAATGCCCAATGTCAATCTGAAGGTAAGTCTTATTTTTAGTTCTTATATTTAGTATTATTTATTGTCTTATATATAGTCTTATTCTCTTATATAGTTATATAGTTAATCTCATGGTCTTCAGCTCCACTGCAGTTTGCCTTAATGTGATCTGGAATCTTACTGTACCTACAGGACAAATGGGTTTGCGGCCCTTAAAATGCTCTGCAAAGCCTCAACCACTACAGTTCTGAACTGTGGTCTAATGTGTGAAGCGTGCTGTGTGTGTTCTGTTTTGCAGGGTGGCTGCATGCAGCTGATCAACGCCCTGATCAGCAGAGGAGAAGAGCTAGACTTCAGGATCCACATCCGCTCTGAGCTGCTGAGGCTGGGTCTGCGAGAGCGGCTGAGGGTATGGGGTGAACCACACCTCCATGCACACTCCCCCCCCATCTGTCTAGTGCTATTTGTATTGATCTCTGTCTCTGAGTGACGGCCGCCTACACACACACCCACACTTTCAACAAAGTTGCCTTTTATTTTCTCTCTTGCTGTCTCTTCCCCTTCTGATTGACATATAAAACCGCAGGTGTGCAACCACTACTCAAACTTTCTAGACTGTCCGTACTCAACTTGTTGAATAGAAACTTTGCTGACTCCCCCCGCCCCTCCCTATAGGAAGTCAGGACGATAGAAAATGAGGAGCTGCGGGTGCAGCTCAGTGTGTTTGATGATCAGGCTGAGGACGACTCAGAGGAGCTGAAAGTGCGCCTTGATGACATCCGCATGGAGATGGAATATCCTTCCACCTGTAAACTGTCTCTTGGAGGGAGGAGGGGAGAGCGCTGTGTGCACAACATAAGTTAATTTACTTCAAATGTTGCCAGTGTCACTTTTCAAATTCAAAACTTTCAAGATTCATCATACACTGAAAGTCACAGTGCTGCACAGTTGAACAGAACAACAAATACATTATTTAACTTAAGAGGCATGCAGTTAGGAGTTTGAACACCAGGTGTCACGAAGGTGCAGAAAATGGTGACTGGTTTTGTCAGGGTTATATTGTGCTATATTTAATCCTAACTTTTTTGGTGTTGTTATAGACATAATTCTTAATAACCAGAACATCGTAAAATGACAAACAACTAATGATACAGATTGATTTTAATTTATTTGTTTTGTCTTATTGTAGTGTTTTTGACTCTTTAATGCTGGATGTAGATTTTACCAGCAGGGGGCATCAAAATGACAAAATGTCTTTCTCCCATTTGACCTACATTTACCTCATTGAAAGGTCAAATACAGTGATGTGAAACTGGTTGCTTCTCTGATTATATCGTCTGAGAGCAAAGGTTCTCTTGTAATAATTATTCTAAGCATAATAACCAAATTGGAATCAAAATATGTACTTCCATGACGAACAGTGTTGTAATGGGAGCTGCTGAAGTCACAATGTGTGTGTGTGGGGGGGGCAGCTTGTTGGTGGTGTTTCTTAACCTTCTCTGGGCTACTGAGGTGAGGGAGGTGTTTGAGATCCTTCTCAACACAGTGAAGGACTCTAAAGCGGAAGGCCACTTCCTGTCCCTGCTCCAGCACCTGCTTCTGGTCCGAAATGATTACTTGGCCAGGTAACATACAGACACACACATGCAAGTCCACACAATTTCCTACACATATGTATAGTACCAGTCAGTAGTTTGCGTACACCCGCCTGAAACAATGTTTTTTTGTGATCATCTATGCTTGAACTTGATAAACTTGTATGGAAACAGTTTCACTATATGGTATTGGAACACAAACGTGTCTTTATTAGATGTCCTCTGAGTTAAATATCATGTTACCTAATTAACCAATTCCTGTTAACTGGTAAGGGTCCATGATTACTCTAAATATAGGTACCATGGGCAGGTTGTCATTCCGGAATATAAGGGAACAGAGAAATGGCAGCATATGCTCACAAGAAGTGAAGGTCAATTTTCAAGTCAAATCACTAGAACAGTGTCTGTAACTGCTGTGGCCAAGACCATCAAACAGATGAAGAAACTGGCATTCATGAGGACTGAACAAGGTCAGAATCGCTGCAAAGAAACCATTCTTAAGAGTGGAGAGTAAGTGGAAGAACAGAAAACACAGAAACTGGACGTTTGAGGAATGGAAGTTGGAGAAAGAGCAGAGGGGGGGGGCGCACATTAGTTCAGCATTTGTGGTTGCACTGTCAAGCAAAGAGGAGGGTAGGTGTCATTATCTGGGGTTACTTTGCTGGAGACAGAGTTGGGGATCTTTACCTTTTAAGTCCATTGCAATCTCAACCAGCATGGCTATCATAGTGTACTTCAGAGGCAGACCATTTCATCATGATTTCTTATAGTTGGGCAACAGCAATATCACCACCCGAAACACACGTCACAATTGTGCAAGAACTATCTGATGAATAAGGACAGATCTAACTAATGATTCCGACTAATGATCTGGCCTAGACATCATTCACATAGAACTTTTTTGGCACCACTGGACAGAAGAGTCGAAGCAAAACATCCAAAAAAGTGCTTGACCTCTGTAGGAATTGCTGCAGAGGAGCTGGCAAGACATGTCTGGTGATTTACTGTTTAAATTGTTAACCGAATGCCTCGTTTGTGAGGCTGTAAGATTTTGAGACAATTTTCCATTTTCTTTGATTTGACTAAATTTACACAATGTAATTATGAAAAAAAAAACAGTTTACAGCAAGTGTACTCAAATATTTGACTGGTACTACATGGGCATATTCATATCTAAACATCAGGTTTGCACTCGTGCTTGTGTATTTTATGTCCTATTTGTTCCTCCTCACTCCACACACGCAGTCATACAGAGGGGACCAAAATAGTTTGCCCAGACAGATTGGATTGTGAGAGAGAGCTTTCCCCTCCCGCCCCTCTCTTGTTTTCACCTCACCCCCCCCTCCTTTCCCGGTGTTTGTTTTCCAGTCGATCCAAAGCTGTGAAATTAATACATGCAAAATAAGTCCAATTCCATTTTAATAGAAATGAGCACCTTCACCCCCTTATCGCCAGAAATATGCTAATGTCTCTTCCAAAGGCCCCAAGGGGGTTCAGCTGTGGAGCGAGAGGAGGGAGAATGAATGAAAGACAAGACGAGGGTGGAATAATAGAGGGTACAAGTCAAGAGCTGGAGAAGGTGGTGTTGCATAAGTGCATAAGGCGCATACGCTCTGCGTGCACGCTCACAGGCCCACAACTAGAAGCACACGCTTGTGCAAAAGAAGCAACAACAGAAAGCCAGTGGAAAATTGGCTGAAAAACACACACTAAGCACATAGGGGCAATTGAGTTGTTGGGGTGTGTACTGAATGAAGGAACAGAAGCCCCAAAAACACACATGCATTCACCAGATTCAACCTCTAGCAAAGCATTGGGCCATAAAGGAGCATCAATGTTTCACGCAATACACACACAGACACACACTCATCATCCATTTCAGTTTGACTATTCTCCAAATGGACACTAGATGTCTCTCTCGCTCCACGGATAAAATGTATCTTCAGGGAGAGAAAAAATGAGTGAAGAGAGAGAGAGAGAATAAAGTATTGAGTTTGTGATTCTGGGAGCTTCATACGGGGTCAGTGACACCTCCAAAATTGAGTGTGTGAAAGTGCTCGCGCGCACACAAACACACAGTCTCAAACTTACACACAATCAATCTTTGTGACAATAGACTCAAACTGTCACGCTCGCGCAGACACCCGTTGTCGGCGGCGCGGACAAAGAACGCGTATTCACACTCTGAGCTGTCGTCGTTGTAAAATCTCTTCGCAGACTCAAGAACCCTTCAAGTGATGCCCGGTACACAAAACACGCGCGTGGCAGGGAACTAAGCCTTCCGTCTTCGTCTCCCTTATTCACTTCTACCTGTCGTTTTTTTATTTTTTATTTTCTTTTACCTTTGCTCTTTCTCTCTATGATTTTCTCCATCTCTTTCTCCTGTCCATCCATCGCAGGCCTCAGTACTACAAGTTGATAGATGAGTGTATTGCTCAGATCGTGCTTCACAGGAACGGTGCCGACCCAGACTTCAAGTGCCGCAACCTCAGCCTGGACATTGAGGGATTGATAGGTGAGCTGTAATTGCACAATGTGAACACACACAACACACACACAAACAGACGGCTCTCATCTCATTCTTGAGTGCGCTCATTCCCACTTCCGTCTCCAAGCAGCCCACTCCAGTGATATTTCATTAGGCTGGAATGATTGAATAAATTGGAGGAATATATATGTTTCATTATCCCTTGTGTGTTTTGAAGGCTGATTACATCGATTTGATTGCTGAGTGTTTGGGGGTGGAGGAGGTGTTGTTGGTGAAAGAGAAGATTGTCTTTCATAAAACAAGGTTCGCAGATTGATGTCGAACTAAACTCGCACAGAGTAGGGTCATTGAGTTCTCGCCGTCTCTCACGGGCATGTAGAAGTACGTCAGCGTGCACACCTATACAAAGTGAGTGGTCAAACAAATGCAGTGCCCCAGATGCGCCACAGGGTGGTGACGGAAGGCAATGTGCATAATCATTGTGCAGTGAAGTGGGTCATAAATGCAACAAACCCTGTTTTTGAGGATCACAGCTCTGACCATCCAGGTGTCATAACACCCGTTTACGCAGCTCAGACTTTTTTGTCTTTCGCCAAAGTGGTGCTTGGCCAAAGTGGTGCTTGACACACAAAGGTAGAATAATATTTTTATAGGCAGCACTTCTGAATGTCTAAACACTTGAATATAGGTCTGGGTTCATCTCATGACAGTGGGGCTTAAACCCCTCAGTGCCCATCCCCCACCAGCCTCTCAGGCCCTCTGCCATTGCTCACACTCTTGGAAAGAGAAGAGTGAGGAGAGAATTTCCAGTATGAGGGGGGTACAATCAATAAAGTCTGACATTATTATTCCTGTGACCTTTGTTGTTTGTCTTTCCGTCTCTCTCTCTTTCACATCGTCAACGTTGTTGAATTGAACTAATAAAGTTAATAATAAAGTTAAATTGCTCCAAAAATGTGTCTGGGCCGGAAAACTACAAGTCTCGTTCAATGTGTCGCACCTGCTTACTCATCCTAGAGTTTGTTCTGTACGACAGTATCAGTGCTAATAAACATTTAGATGGCACTAAGTGGACTAGGCAAGGTCGGGTAGCTGCACCAACTGCAGCTCCACTCCTAACTAAACCAGCACAGAGTAGAGACTGTTCTGGAGGACGTGTCTCAAGAGTTCAATACTCTGCTATGGCAGCCCTCTGATGCTCACTGCAGGAGGCTCTAATTGCGCTGCTTCTAAATGCGTCTCACTACGCACTGAGTCTCATACACAAGACTGGCCTCCTTTAAAGCTGCCAGCGTTATTATCGGTGGAAAGCAGCCCAATTCTGCCCTGCATGCATTATTTAGTGTTTTTCTTTGAACTCCAAAATCTTCTGTGCAGTTTTCTCTCTCTAGCCTCGACTCCCCCCAATGGTGCTCTTGTGTCAAAGCTTGTCCCATTTAAACTCGCCACCTTGACAGAAGGAACGTCACCCCAGACCCTTCTATTACACACTCAATAACCGTTAAAACTCCAAATGCAAGCCGGAAGACATGCAGACTGTAGCGTTATTCTCATCAAGCTTCATCTGCCACGTTCTTCATGTCTCTTTCTCGTAGGCTATTCTGCCTTTCCTTCCTGAGGCGCTTGCTTATCTAAGCGTACTTATCTGTTCATATTATTTTTAGCCTCCCACCATATTGTAGATATTTTTTTGATCTGCAGTTTTGTTTTTACAGAGCCCTCCACTCAAAACTGCATTTTCTTTATAGTTACCTGCTCTCGGAAGCATGACTTTAACTATACAGATTGTTTTATGTGTAACATAAAATGAACCCCGGTACAGAAGAGAAAGATTTACGGAAACAAATGACTCGCAAACCGACACGGATGAGCATAATCATCACATAATTTGGCTCGTAAGGTAACGATCAGTCCGTTTTCCCAAACCATACAATAACACGAACCTAACTAGTTGGTGGCATAGTGAAAGTTGCTTAATAATGCCAATATTAAAATGCAGCTATCCAGAAATGCCAGATGACCCAGTTTTTGGAGTCAGGTATATCTCTCAACCATTTACAGAAGGATCCTATGCTTCAAAAAAAAGGTTGGATTCTAAAGATCGCATTGATGTGCCCAACACCACAGACAGTCTTCTCCAACATTTTTCTGTTTCATCCTGTTCTGCTTTCTGGCATAGCGTGTTGATTTCTTTTCATCCAGTTAGCCTGTAGCATTTAACTCTGCCAAACAGCCCTTTGCACTGCACGTGCTCAGTGTGCCCTCAGGCTCCCTGACCAACTGTAGACCCTACAATTACACTGGAATAAACTGCCATTGGTCAATTTGGGCCTGACTCGTGGCTTCCTCAGCCAACTAGAACCTTTAATGATGGTCCAGCCCGGGACCTTTGACTTTCCTTTTTATTTATCAAGTCTGGACAAAGAGTGTGAAAGCAAAAATCTATCTGAAACCTAGTGCTGCGAGAGGCACTGAAACGAAGACAGGATTAGTGTTCCCACTCCCACACAATTCACTGAGAAAAGCGTGTGTGTGTGTGTGTGTCTAGTGGTTGCTGGGAGTGGAATGGGGGTGATGGGTAGCATGCAACAGGATTCCATTCGCAACGAGACGCCGCTGCAATCGTATCACTGATCTCGACTTTGAGAAGTGTGATAAGGAAAGGAAGAAAAAAAAAAAAAGCAAGACAGATAGGATGCTTGCTGTGTGTGTGTGTGTTGGCGTGAGTGTGCCTGTGGCCAGCATGTGTCAGACTGAAGGGTGCGATGTCTATCTGATCTGGTCTCTCTCTCTCTCCATCCCACCCTCCATCCCTCCACCTTTCACCTCTTAGACAACATGGTGGACCAGACCAAGGTGGAAGCCAGCGAAGCCAAGGCCACCGAGCTGGAGAAGAAGGTTAAAACAAGAAAAAAAAAATAATAGAAACCACACCATCGACTTATTCACATGCACAACACACTGACAACAAAACATTCAGTCGCAGACGCGCGCCACACACACACACACACACACACACACACACACACAAAATTCCATTCTCCGGAACACGGTGGAAAATCATGCGCTGTAAATGCAAACATATTCACACATAGAGACAACGGCGACGCACACGGACGCACAGTGGGACTGTAATGAGATTCTGGCCGACTGTTCTCTGACAAGCAGTGACAAATGAGAAAGCGAGCAGAATGTGGGATACAGAGAGAATTGAGTACATACACACACACACACACCCACACACACACGTCTGACAGCCAAGGAACAGAAATACTCACACACTGGCTACAGACACAATCATGTGTCTCACACACACACACACACACACACACACAGACAAACCCAAGCGGAGGGGGGTAAATGCCTTGATTGCGGGGGGGCTGCTACCCTGGTGTTTCTGTCCCATTATAGGAGTGACAGGATAATTGCAAAGAGGGAGATGAAACTAGCTTGCGCACACACATACACACACACACATACACTCACTCTGGGCAAACACACATGTAATAATATTCATTGAACAAAAAGGAACTTGCACACACCAAACTTGAGCGCAACCGTCGAACACACACTCGCATGGCCAAACTGCTGTAGTGCTCGTTGTGCATGATGGCGTAATTGCGGCCAATCTCTTTGGCGGGGATTAGAGATGAGGCTGTCGGGAAGCTGACAGCGAGAGGAAGGAATCTGCTGTCTGCAAATTAAATGCCTCAGTGTGTGCATGTGCACTTGCATGCGGGAATTCATTTGTTGAATTGCTCTCAACAATGTTTGTCAAGAATCCTCGAAAAATCCTTGAAAGTTTATGACTGTGAGAAAAATACGATTAGGTTTCAATTGTGGCCCTTTCATTGAAAATAGGTGCAGGGTCCTTAACAGCTGTGTGGAAAGAGAGCTGATGTTAACGTAGCGTGGCGTTATTAGCCATCAATTTCCACTAAAATGGTGTGCAAATTATACAATGAAATGAAATCTTAAAACTGTAGGAAATTACTTCAGCTCTTAGACATTATGAAAACTGCTGCCGCTCCCATTGGGAGGGCTCCCACCCGCACATGCAAACACACAAACGGGGGGGGGGGGGGGGGAG